>JAPYYZ010007356.1:0-11484 GCA_030522705.1 Eretmocerus eremicus | reverse complement strand
CGGAGCAAAAATTTGAAAGATTAATTATTCCTGAAGCTTAGGGTCTTGAGAGCATTCATGTCAAGTTTCATCTAGATTGGTGCTTTCACTCAAGAGATATTCAATTTCTAAAAAACTCTTTATCGTCTGTCTCTCTTACGTCCAACTATCTGCCTCTTTCTTACCCGGTGAACCACCTTAAACAAAATGTAATGAACGCAGAAATGTTCTGACTTTTAAAAAAAGTCGTCAAAATGTGTCCCGGAGGTGACATCAACAACTTATAAGTTATATTCATGTATGCAATTTTTGTACGTGCAGATTCAGACTTTTTCACTAGACATTTTTCAAAATCGATGATTCCATATCAATGACAAACAGGATCAGTTGCGGATAGTAAGCTTATCCGGACTTGCACGGATTCCAAAATGGTTGGATAGTTGTGTTCACGTTGAGAGAATATAGGTTGTAAGAATTCAGGTAGAGCTATTATAGGGCTACACCCTTACATGGCGCCCTATCCGTAATGTAGGCGCATCACCGTCCAATTTTGATTGGGTTTAATCTGGACGATAAAATCATGATACAATTGTTCAATATCACTTTAAATTTTGGAGCAATGATGGAGACAGCTCCTTAAAGAAAATCAGTGTATCCTTTGCACATAGTTCGAGTTATTTTTCGTCATTCGAAAACTACTAGACAAGTTTAGATGACACTGGAAGGCTTGGATTGGACAATCAAAGAGACGCTTTTTCTACAACGATTTCTCGATCTCTCCAGAGACGGCCCATTGATTAACACATATTGCCCCACTTTACACTTTTTCTGCTGGCCCCTTAATGAATTCAAACGACAGGAGCTCAAAATCTTCGTCTCCCGATCTAGTTTCAGGATGTTGGAATGGCGACATGAATTATTGCACAGCTCTGGTGGCTATTTGTATTTTTGCATTTGCTCAACATTGCACGAGCGGTCAAAAATTGTCGTAATAAGCTGTTTGAATCTAATAATAGGTTATTATCTCGATGATGTTATTAGTTCAGAGAGATGTACCTGTAGCAATGAGTTAATAATGCAAAAGAGAACGACAAGAATTGTGCGGAGAAAAAATATCGCGAATCTCCAGCATCGCCTTATCCAAGCTTGGTCCACTCTCCTCAAATACTCATCAAATAATTTGAAAAAAAAACTACCTTGAAATTTGAGTTCGCGGATTAAGTGGTCGCCCCACTATAGGGTACAGGACTAGCCAACAACTTTGACAAAAATGAATTTCACGAGATCGTGCGTCCCTAATAGGGCGACACATAAATTTTCTTCGACACTTGTGGACACAAGTAAGTTTTTGTTTGGTTATAAACTATAAGAAAGATTTGTCACGGTGAAATATGAAACGAGTAAATAAAATTGTTTGTATCGGTTCGCCGTCGAGAGGAAACCTCAAGTATAAATCTTTGAAGCCCTTATCATGTTCGCGTATTACGTCCGGCGGCGGCGTCGGATTGTCGGCATGAACATTTTTTAGATACCCGCTTGCATGCGAGATATCATACTGATCCCAGAATCGAAATTATTCGTGACTGCGGCCCCAGAATTTGAAGCTCTTGTAATCTCAAGTTATATTTACGAGAAAAATCTCCACTTCTTCATAATCAAAATGGATACAATGTTGTTTTCTTTTCATCTTGGGACCACTTTATAATGCCTAGTTGACAGAGAGTATAGTATCAATTAATCTCGAGCAGCGAGCGGCTGCTTATAGCAGTCTCCGACCCTATTGGTTTTCAGGCCAGTATAGTTATTTTAATCTGACCAGCTTACCAAATCCATTCTTAGCTCAAATCTGTTCCAGCCGAATCAATTCTCAGCCCGTAACAGCGAAACGGAACTTGTTTTAGAGTCCTCCGTCCGACAATACGTAAGAGAATATAGTCTGGTAAGCCCGACTGCAGAACTTCAACGTGCCATGTAACAGTGCAGGATCCATCCAATGAACGGATTGCCATTTTTCGAACGTCTTTTCTTGAACTTCTCCTCACGTGAGAATGTGATTCCTCGAGAGTCCCATATTCTTCAAGGTGGTTTTCGACGTAAGAAACTGCAAGGAACCTAAGAAGGTGTCAAATTTGAAAAAAGTTTGGTTTTTGGAGGCTAAAAATGAGATTTTTTCAATTAAACGAATTTTTTGAGCTTATGTCGATTTCTAATTTCTCGGAAGTATTTTTTGGGGAAAGCTCAACTACTTTTACGTCTGTTCGTGTGTATTTCACGATTTTTTTATAGGGCCTCGTATCGGAGGAATTTCAAAACATTTAAAAATGTGCCAAACCACACGAGTAACTTTAAGAGCTTTCAAATAGCGGGTTTTATCTTCTTTCAACTCGTAGAACATATTCTCAAAATCTGAGACCCGAGGCCCAAAATTGTGTCATATCAAAAAAAAAAAATGATTGCTATTATACGTAGTATTAATTAATGCTGGTTTCATAGACTGAAGCTTTGAAGCGCTTGAGCACTCAAGCCTGCACAATTAGTTATCTTCTTCTATCACTGAAATTGGACGAGTCTTGCAGTTTTATCCAAGTTTGTTATACGCAGGTCGATCACCGCCCTGGTGAGTAAAATCCACGCGAAAGGGGTTTATTTTATCTGATTTCTTATTCATATCTCGAGAAAAAATTAATAAAGTATCATTAAATGAGTCTTCACAAAATATTTAATTTTCTTACTATCGTTAATAATACACAAATTCTTACAATCAATCACGTTTACATAAGTAAAGAAAATAAACGAGAGCACTTACAAGATAAATTCAGATAAAGTATTCATCAAATTTGATTTGTTAATGTTAATAAGCATTGTTAAATTTAAATTTGTCGGAATAATACGTAATAAAAGGACAAAAAGAGAGAGACTCAGTTTAATAGTAAGTTGTAAAGACTCAGCACTCAAATGATCGTCTAAAGCAAGACGTCACTTGATGATTGTTGTCTTGTTTAGTAAGTGCATAAATCGCTAATTTTTTATTCTTGCGGTGCATTAAACAATTGAAACGTCTTCGTTTACATTTATCTACAAGTGTATGCACCCATTTATCGAGCTTCATTTTTTCTCTCTCCCTTTTTCTTCCACACTTACTCATGCATTCTCATTCTTGCATTTGAGTCACGCAGGGATGCAAGATTGCCTTTGTTAATATTTCAATGTTTTGACTGAAAATTCTTACTCGACGATGTTGCCTATATGTAGATAGTTATTACCTTTATCACCTTCTACACTATTTAGATTATTTTGAAGTGTAAACTAGAATTAGGATGGTCGTGGTCGCTTTTAAAAAATACACCGTGAATATTTGGGTTAGGACTTCACGAATAATGTTAATTCAGGTTGTGCAATCACATAAATAAAAAAAATCTCAAGATTTTGATTGAGCGGATATGTCGGAGGAAAATAACAAAATATTTACATGAATTTCCGATTACTAAAGCTGATTCTTATTTTTATTTTGTTACATATTTTTTTATTTACACAAAGCTGATTCAATTATCATATCATATATACTTTCATAACAAATTAAAGAGGATTCATCATTTGACTCATCTATATACATTATAGTACTTGATGATTCTCGTTTCTGCAAGTCTTAGCATCCAACACAACATGGAAATAAGTTATTTCATCTTTGAAATTTTTTTTTTTCAAATAAGATTGACGTAATTCTGAAGATGCTAATAGAAAGTAATTTTTCATCAGGATTTGCCACGGACATATGAGCTTCGATTCTTTTTCGCCTGGGAGGCCGAAGGGTTATATTTATGATTCTCAAACGGATTATCGTAAATATAATATTCCATATGGTTTTGGTTACGAAATGTAGTAATAGTTTAACAGTTGATATCGAAATGATCCGAAACTAAGATTTAGGTCGGTGGCAAACCCTGGACCTGTATGCTTTGAAGGTGTTATATCGATTTATAAAATAATCAGTTTTTGTGAGATGTGGATTCATATTATGAAATGACCTATTTTGGAAGAATCGTTCTTTTCGCTTGACGGCAGAAAGTTGTGAGAGTCGTCGGGAAACTAGACGATACGATCGATCTTTTCCTTCGTCATGCTTTTTTAAAAAATGCGTTCAATCTATTCCAGAAAAAGCGATGCATTTCATCAGGAGATTATAAACTGAGTGAGAAAAGTGATTGAGAATCAGTACAGAGCAATGCACAACAAGTCTAAATTTTGCACCATATATTTACTTTTGTTCGCTCCAAGCTCAACTGTATGAAGATAAATATTCTGGTTCACCTTCATTTTACGCCCGCAACGCGTGATTTTCCTTTCTCGATAACCGTTATTATCGAAAAAGATATTTCTGTTACTAGCTGAAGGGTGTTAATGTATGTATATGTACGCGCATATTCTCGCTTATACTGTAAATATGTATAGTTAGTTTAGTGTCTCCAAACTTTTAGTATTTTACACAATCTACCTCACCTTATATGAGGATTTTCTGACCTATAGACAACAAGTGAATTCAGAGCTCATTCAGGCCGATACATCGATACCTCTACAAAACTGAGTAATAATTACTAAGAAAATCTAGTGGCGCTTCTTGGATTGCACAAGGAACAATTGCAAATATTGTTTGGGTGATCTTGGAGATGTAATTGTTTTTCCCCAATCTTGAAATGAATATGCATATGCCAATGTCTTATTTCAAGTACAAAGCAAAACAAAGACAAGTCCATGTTCAGATACCAACTGCAAACCTCTTTCCATAAGATTTGCAGAACTAACATTCCTTGAAACAGCAATGAACCTTACTACTCTGTACAAATATGACAATAATTTTCATACCGACTTACTTTCCTCTCATCTACTGTTTGTTTTTTGCTTTAATCAAGTTATAATTCACACTAACGACACCAAGGATTATTTTTTCTCTCCAAAATCACTGATGCGCGATTATTTCACTTCCTATTACAAATTTCAAACAACCATTCCTCATATTGAGCTCAATTTTTTGGTGATGATGGGCTCGTCTCTATTTATCAAGCACAGATCTCGAAGCTGGGATGAAGTTAGTAAGACAATTAACAGAACGCCCACTTGGCAGACAAAGCTATATCCACGCAGATACTTTGTGGGGCGAAATCTGCTCGTCATACCTGATAAGATATTTCATAAGAAAAAAGCCCGGAAATTATTTTTTTCACGAATGAGACCCGGTGAGGAGGCGCAAAAAATGCGTTTTCCGGGCTTGTTCCTATAGAATATCTTATACATCTTGTTGCGTAAATGCGTCCTTCCCCGAACTCGGGCTGAGAACTTCGTTTTCAGCACTCGTCCCGGAAAAAAACGCTTGTCCGCAACATGACCTATAATATACTATCACTAAAATGTTCATTTTGAAGAGAAATCCGAAGTCGATAGCCAACTCACAGCATACTGAAGATCTCATTCATCCTCTACGGAGACGTCAGAAGATGAGTGGGTTTGAGCCAGAACCTTCCCCTCGCAAAATTGTGCCATGAACTTTTTTTCGTTATTTAGAACATGTGATCAAAAACGACTGTATCGCAGCTGAGAATATTGATTGCACGCCGCAAAAAATTTCATTCACGTTCCACTCAATCCATTTCTTTCTCTTTCTCTGACTATTTTTCAACTATTGCACGTTCGTTTCATTGACTTTCTGATTAATAAAAGAATCGACAGAGTGTAATTCGTTAATTTGACATTTTCCAATGATGCCGTCTTCTAATTCTTCATAAAATGAAATATGAATGTGCAGACGAAAAAATTCTGAGAAAAATATGAAAATAAGGATCACTTCTGATGATCAAAAGGGAAGTAGTCGTTTGCTATGAGTATGGGGAGATATGAAAAGGATAAGGCATTCACTCTACCATCCGCTACGTTCATTCAACATGCGGATCTTTGACAATGCTGAATATTTCAATTTATGTCCAATCATAAAGGGATAAACAATATGATTGAACGATCTATGATAGTCAATCATTAAAAAGGACCGCTTCTGGAATTAAGTTTTCTTACAAAAAAGATGTACGAAATATATGAATTGCCTTGATAGAGAAAAGAGAAAGCTAATCCCGGACACGCAAAACGATTTTTTGCATTCATAATCAATGTTCTGACCCTCAATTTTGTTTCGGAAGAGAGTTCAAGAGGTAAGACCAAAATCATAAGATGATAATAAATTTATTCAAGATTTATGATTAAATCTCACGAGAATTCGAGTACATACATAAAATCATGAGAGATGCATTCAGGATGGATGATATATCAGTGAATTGAGAATCGTTTGCTCTTTTGATCACAATCGTGCAGAATAACTTCCATAAAAATAATTAAGAAAAAAATTAGATGACTACCAGGGCAATGATTTAATTTAATCTTATCTTCATTATGACATTTCGAGAATACATTCGTTAAAATTTTCTATGAAACGTACAAATACATTACACAGTGGTTGCAAACAAAAAAGAGGTCAGTGTTCGTCCATCTGCAACAGTCATTGATACATCATCGATACGCTGGCGTAAACAAAGCAGATTACAACGAGAAAAACTGTGGCTGACTCATAAAATTTAGTTGGGTCTTAGATGTTTGATCTTCATCTCTCATCTGTTCGATTTGAATAGAAATTTGTCCAGATAATGGATGGAATTTTCTCTTTCTCACATATATTCCTACATAACATGTTGCAATAAACTGGACAGTCGTGGTCAACAGCGCTCTGGAATGGATAGCTACTGTTTTCGAAAAAAAGAAAAAGAGTGGCGAATACTTGACGAATCATTAACCCTTCTATTGCCTATAAAATATTTTTAGATACTGAGGACTGAAAAAATTGTCTAAAGGTGTTACCACTTAATTAGTCCAAGATATCGCGGGGAGTACTTCTTTTTAATAGCACATTTATGCTCGCATTTTAATCAGATGTTGGAGAACAAGCACTTACTCTTGAAGCTCGAACAGTAGATTTTTTTATTCACACCAGAATTTACTAGAATATTTCGACTGACTTGAAAAGAGATGACAACTCAAAGATAGATGGATGGTTTTTTGTTATACAATGCGATATAACAGTGCACTAAATTTTAAGACACATAAATCATTACTGTTACTAATTCACTGCTTAGGCACACGTAATACGAGGGGATTCTTCGAGGTTCCAGAATAAATGCCATTTATCTCTCCATCTATCATAAAATGCAAGACATATCTTTTTCTGTACAGACATGAGCAAATTTTGCAACTCGCTCACACTCATAATAGTTGCAAATCGTAGTACGACTCAATCATTGCGACGTTTTTCATCCGATTCGTTTGTCTTCTTCAAAATGCCGAGAAGCTGGAAATCTTTAGCATAGCGGATTTCAATGATTCATCAAACTCTTCTTCATCTCAGAATCTCCCCGTGAAACACTCTCGAAACATTTTTTCTATTTACAATTCAATCACTTGACGACACACAGATCGTCAAGATTCTGCTTGCTCCACTAGAGGACGCATGACATCAAGATACGAACATGCAGATTCAACATAGGGGCCATTGTAGACAGAGTTCTATCCCTTTTCATTGCAAATACCACTGTAAACATTCATATAGCTCAATAAACAGATTCCCAAACTAGGATTAATCCTAATGAAACAATATTTTTCTTTTAGTTACAAATGTTGCTGTTACTTCAACCATGGCTAGTTTCACTCTCAGTCATACCATTTAGTGCAAGACTTTGCACACTTTTAATCTATTTTCGTAAAAACCTACGAACTTGGTATTTTTCTGTTTTTTTTTCTTCATCGTAAAAATCTCGATTATAATGAGCCGTCATTTTTTCAAACCCCCGTTAAGAAGACAGAAATAATTGTTGTGAGTGGTTGATCACTATCCCAAGGTAAGATATACATACATAACGATGCCACTAACGTGTAAACTGTCACAGGTGGGATGTGTTTTTTATTCTTCACTCCTCTCTTTCTTCCATGAACGGTGATGCCGTAATTGCTTATATTCACTCTGATCAACTGCTGCGTATTCGTTGATTCACGAAAGTGGAAGAAGCAAATAAAATCTGAGCACCAGACAGATAGAAAGGTCGAGGAAAATGAGCCAATTCCTTGACGGATGCTTGCCTGTAAAAAATAAGAGATAGACGTGATTAAAATTTTTGTACTCAGGCGGACTACTCTCTCAAGTATTACGTGCTTTTCAAAATATACGCCCAAAAACAGACCATTCAACCAAAGACAAAGGTAAGAAAGACTAATTTATAGAGGCTTGAAGATTTCCGCCAGCCGAGAATGAGCAATCGATTTGCAGGATCGGTTTTCAATCAGAATTTGTTTAAATCGAATCGTTTTGAAAATGAACTTTTCGACTTGAACTCATTTTCCTAGGGATGTTTGGGCAATTCTAATTCTCAGTAAGAAATAAATTAGGTTATAATTAATGCTGACTGGGGAGTGACCTGGTGACATAAGCCCTTGTAACGAGACGCATCTGTCGAGGGTATTGCCGCAGAAATATAGCATAGGAATCTCAGCAGTCACGAGTATTTTGAGAAGATTTGAAGTTACACTCCCCGATGTACGTGCTTCCGGAGCATGCCGTACAAGTCTATTGAAATCCAACCTTGGGAAGGGGAGTCTTTCCCGCGTCCCGCCGCTGGCCTACACTTCTCCGGTCTGATTGACGCCATCTTGGAGAGTTGGGTGGAGAGGGGCACGGCGCGGGGGGAAACTCCATTTTCGGAGGTTGGATAGACCCAATAGACTTGAGAAAACCAAAAGGTTCTAAGCCGGAAACATCACTTCTTGATTGGATCTAGTAGAAGATATCCTACTGAATGAATTTCAACATCAAGAATATTGATTTTTCACTATTTTTTGCTTTGATTTGTTTTTGAAAATCACAAATCCAAAATCACCCAAATTGTCCAAGGAAAGTAAGTCCAAGGCAAAAAAATTAATTTTCTGAATTTGTTTCAACAACTTTGGTCTACAAGAATTCTGACCAGATTCTCGTCCGGCAACATGCATTTCCATCACAAGGAGAGTCTTCCGAATCGGATCGAGAATAACAAAACCCATGAGAATGTTTTTTAAACGATGGCAACAGCTTGGCCCGGTGTATTAATCAATACACCAGCCCAAAGTCGATATGGAAGCCCACATTATCTTCACCCCCAGTACTGAGTCCCAACAAGTTTTTTTCAAATTTAGCAAGATGTACCTTGAGTATGCAACTTGCATCGTTGAAATGTGCACGGAAGTTTGCAAAAGTCTAGAGTAAGTCATCTTGACTCAAATTCAGGATGAAAAATTGAGAATAAGCTGAATCAATCAATGAAATACCTTTGCACCATTATAAGCCTCGTAAAAATAGCTAAGTTTTAAGAAATTGTAATGAAATTTGAATGTTTTCAAGCCTACGCAGGAGAAGCAAGTGAGGATGTTTACTGGGTCATAAGGCAGAGCCCACAATTCAATGCAAATTTCCCAGTTTAGGTGAGCTGCTGGTCTTGACCAAAAACTTCAACTCTAAAGCACGTGCATCATAGACTCGATTTTTTGTCTTACACATGCATTTTCCAAACAATTGATAACTATTTATTATATTCAACTCCCATAACAATGACACCTTTTTCTCCCCAGGGGCCCTTTCAAAAGTTCTGTCGTGATTTAGGCCTTTTCCTGAGCTCTTACTTGAGGACAGTACTGTCGTGAAAAGTAAAAAGACTTCTAACCCACGAAACCGACAAGCTGAAAAAATCGCAAAAGATTTTGACCATCTGCATTTGACCACCATGCGTTCTTTATTACAAAAAAGATTATTAAAGGCATAACTATTATTTTTCACTTTCTGATCTTGACAGATAGGCACAGAACAAACGCGTACGCGTAAATTTGTTCTGTGCCTATAACTCAAAATCTAATACCAATGTCAGTTACGCTCGTGTTCTCACTATTCACGGCAAAGTACTCGAGACCATTTGTTACGAGTTAAAATTGTGAAAAACATACTTCGCGGGAAACTACGGAAACTACATTGATGCACGAGTGATGGGTTCCATTTTTATCCAACTGATGAGATCATAGCGGCCAGACCATTCGGGTGCCATTTTCGTCCGCTTGGACCACGAATCAATTAAGCTGAATCGCATTATATTTTGGCATTCTGTGCGTGAAAGTTGAATTCTCGCACGGGTTGGCAACTTTCACTCACAGATGGTCAAAAAATAGTATTCGATGCGCGAGCGTAGGGCCCATTTTTTGCACTTGTATCGAAGTATACTATTTTCCATCTTTGTGCGTCAAGTTGCGAAGAAATTCAATTGTTATTAATTATGTGCAGAGTGAGAAAAAATGCAAAGAAGGCTTCTCGCTCTACCTGACTTCTGTGATCCAACAGTTTTTGTGTAGGCAATGAAACAACTCGAAGCACTCGTTGGAAAATATGACGCTACAAGTGCGAAAAGTTTCCGCAATACGAGCTTACTCGCGCGAGAAGTAACATTCACTCACACTTGAAGCTTCTCGCATACCTAGAAGGAGACTTTTACGCATTTTTCCAGAGCGAGTCTAAGAGGTGAGCCATTAATTTGTGTAAGTGAGCAGTTATGCTTGCCAGTCAGCAACTCTCTAAGTGCGTCTAAGCTCAAAGCACGGAGTGCTATTGCAACATGTTGACTAATTCTTTACGGAAAATCTAAGGGTGGGTTCTTCAAACCGGTTATGATTTTGAGATGAGTTATTCCAACTCAATCAAATCTCCTTAAAAAATCTAAATCCATGACGCTTTTTCTGCTCAATTGACACTCACGACGGCTTGGCCTAACATAGTTTACTATTTTCTTGAACTGTCAGATGTGAAAAACTAATCGAAAGTCTCGACATAATTGCTCACCTCAGTGAGAAGAGTGAGAGGATACAAGATTTCTGAAATGTTCATCAGATATTGTGGTAAATCTCTTCGAGAGCCGCCGAGAGATGCTGAACACAATTTCAATAAGTATAACTGGCACAAAGAGCAGAATCACAAAAATGACGTATCATTATTGTTTATTCATATCACGCCCTAGTTGCAGACGAATATCTTCATTGATATCGAGCATACCATACACGAGACCTGACGTAGAGCCCAGAGCTGCCCAGTCGTGCCAGATGCGTCAATTTTTCTAATCATAGTGTCTTTTCGGAGGCAAGTTGCAACACCACAAGCTGAACGCGGGACTCGGTACAGTGGAGGCGCGCAAGTAGGTTAGGCAGGATCCGGCCCGGGTGATTCGCGCGACTGACTAATACGCGGGAGAGAGTCGGGGCCACGCACCTCCTTAGGCCATGCTCGACTGGCTGGAATCGGCCGGCGCTGCCGCGACCGCGTTCTGCGCGCTCGCGGCCGGCTGCTGTTGGGCCGCCGCCGCCGCCGCCTGGGCGTCGCCGGGCAGCGGCTGCTGGGGCTGGGCCGAGCCC
>JAPYYZ010007352.1:5555-24432 GCA_030522705.1 Eretmocerus eremicus | reverse complement strand
AGCTGCTGCAACGCCTGCTTTCCAGCAGCATTCGGGACTACTTGACCGGCGCCACCGGGTCCCCCCAGCGCACCGGGTTGTCTTGCCATTGGACCACTCAGGCTAACCATACCGGGTTGGCCCTGTTGTTGTGGCTGAACTTGCTGCTGCTGCTGTTGCTGCTGCTGCTGTTGTTGCTGTTGTTGTTGCTGTTGTTGCTGCTGCTGCATAAGCTGCGGTGCTTGCTGCCTCAAGCCCGGATTTTGCTGCATAACCGCGTTCGGCTGATACCTGAAGTTCGACGTAATGCTGCGTGTGATAAGGATGAAACAACCATTAAAGCATGATCTATATGAAATGTCTCCAAGGCAATACTCTGTATCTAGCGAATGCTCGACTAGTTGAGTTTAGAGTGAGACTGGGTGTTCATCGAATAATATGCTTGTATGAATAATCGGACAAAATTCAAGAATATTTCACCGCATCAGTGATAAAAACATTTTGAGTTACTAACCTGGGCGTCCATTGGTCCATCGAGATGAGGTGAGTGGCCCCAGGATTGCCCATTTGCATCGACATGGGCCTCTGCATTTGTGGAGGTGGCATGACGCCCCCAGGTTGTACAGCTACATTGACTCCGCCTCCAAGCCCAACGTTGGGGTTTACTTTGCCGTAACCGACGTGAGGCGCTTGTTGCCTTGCGGCCTCCTCCTGGACCTGTTTCACCACTTGCAACACGTTAGCAGGTGGTGTCTGTGGTCCCGGTTTCATGCCGATACCCGGCTGATGATGGCCCGGTGGAAGCCCACCGGTTGGACTTATGCCAGGCTTCATAGCAACTCCCGCTGATATTGATGGGCTTGTCGATGTTGGACCAGATTGCATGCTCGACTCTTGCGGCCGCGTATTCGTCATCACAGCCATTCGCCGCCTGAACGTGACGAATGAAGGTTTGGTTACATTACTTTCATGCGTTATCTCTCGATGAAAATGTATCATTGGTGGTAACCACACAGTTACTGTTTAATCATGGAATTATACTGTATAACAAATGAATCAAAAGCCAACCTTAGAGACTGGGCTTGCTGTAGTCGTTGATGGTACTGCTGTTGCTTGAGTTTCTGCTTGATGTTATAACAGAATGGTACAAGACACTTGGTTTCTTGGCAATGCTTTGCATGATGACAACAAAGTGCAACAAGCTGTTTGCAAATCGGGCAACCACCACTCGTCCGTCTTTTGCAAGTTTTTATGTGAGTCACTACCCTCTTCATTCTCGCACAACTTGCTAGCCTGCAATTGGCATCCTTGCACTGACACGCGTGCACTAACGACGCTATGCACCTCTGTATCGAAAACTTCCGTGCTTCCTAAAATTGAATGAAAAGTCTTTGTTGAATTTGATTTTACAATATTTTTGTATACCAAGTGAAAACTAATTTCGATTCGTGAAAAAGTGCATGTTGATGAGTCTACATCATTGCACAAGTATAACCAGAACCCTCGTGATCAGTTTTTTAATTTCAATGTTGAAAAGGTTGATACGTGGATCTAATGAAAAATCTAATTGAGTTGCACATACCTGTGGATTGACTTGTTTCGCATCGGCCGGCGATGATCCATCATCCAAGTCCAAACCAAGTTTTTCCATAACATGGGGATGACCCTCTTTCTCTTTACAACTCAGGCATAAATCAAAGTCCTGAAAAATATGAGAATCCATGAATGAAAGCACAGTTCATCGGAATGATTCAAACTGAGATCGTTTGAACTTTCGAGTACTGCGTTCAAAAACGACCCAATCTGAAACATGTTCTTCAACTTTAGCATGTACATGAGAGATGTACTTACATCACACACAGTACAGTGATATCTGGTCTCGACATGGCTCTTACACTTATTACAATTATACACAAATTTGTCAGAGCCTTGATTGTGCAACTCGTACAACATAGACATCGAACTGAATTTCGCTCGCCTGAGTGAGGAGAACTCAAAGTGTTTTTCCTTAGCCATGGTTAGGAAAGCGTCCCGACCATCCATCAAATCGCAATTCAAAACTGGGTCTGGGTCTTGGATTGGCTATAAAGCAAATGGATAATCGTTAGTATCACTTCAGAACTCAATGCCTAATAGTATATGATGTTTGGGAAAGTGAAATAATTAGATAGTCAACATACCGCCAGACTGGCTGCACTTTGAGCGCTATGAAGTCTGATTACAAAAAATACTTCTTTGTGTTTTTCCATGGTAGCGAAAATTTTGGCCGAAAGATCGTTTCCAGTTTGTGGCGTATTCGACTTTTTACTGTTTTTCCTCTGATTAGCTTTAGACTTGTTCGACTTTTTCGCTTTCTTTTGCCCTTTCTTCTTACCATCGGGTCCCGTTTCCGAATCTTCCGAAAGCGAGAATATCTGAAAAGGAATGTTCATTAATGACAACTACGAGGGGAGGTTTTTTTATCACACGAAAGTATGTTGTCAAAATAGAAGCCTCAATCAGAATTCGGGACAAAAATCCAATCAACTTACAGCATTGGCGGCAGCCGCGGCTTCCGCAGCCTCAGCCTGCTTGCGTTTCTCCTCTTCTTCCTGATTCAATTCTTTTATGCTTTCTTCAAGCACATTAGGCCAGAAATCACCTTCAAAATACGGTAAGTCTGCCGCCGAAGACAATTTATCTTCCATAGCTTGCTTCAGAATATCCTGGAAAATTGAGGAGACCATTGTATTGAAAGATTTAAGAGAAGAGATCATCAGCAAGGTAGAGAATTTGAGTCAAAAACAGTTTGTAGCCATCTGATACTATGTTCAAACCGTGCATCGATACGAACATTTACTTTCACAAAGGCTGTTTAATGTTAGTCTCATTAGACACCCGAATGAGATAACTAGCAAACAGGTAACACTGAGACTCGTATGATTCGAATGATGTTGAAAATGCAATTTGCCCTAAACAGTAAACACTTACCTTATAGTCTAGAACTATCCTTTCGACGATACCCTTATCCAGCATTTTCTTATACCATTCCTGTAATCTCTTAGGTTTCGGGACTTTCTGATCCACAGGATGGCAGTGAAAAATGTAGTCGTCACCTTCGGAAGGTGGGCAAGCCCAAATATGAGCCATTGTGTAACTGGAATAAAGATTGAAATGGTCAAATTCTCAAATCCTGGGTTATGCATATTTCATGTATCCAAGCATTCGTCGCTGAAAACTTACCCAAGTTGCTTTGCATAATCCAGATATCCTAATAAAATCTCGTGATAAACGGCTGTCCTGAACTGCCTAGGCCTAAAGAAGTGCACCGAATCCAAGTAGGCGATGTAGACTCTCCTGGTGTTTGGAGGCGTGCACTCACTTCCGTACTCTTGCACGTGCATGCCAAAGAAACAGACATCGGTGCCATCGACCTCCTCAAAGGCAAACAGGGCTTTTGCTCTGTACGGAAATTCGCCCGACATGTCGCCGCTTTCGACGAAGCGACTTCTCATTCCGGGCTTGACTTCAACCACTTTATCGCTCGATGCAACAACTCGAATAGCAACATCGCCTGCGCCAGCTTCTTTCTTTTTCAGGAAGTTATTAACGCGCGTTTCAATGTACGTGCCAAGCTTCGTTGAAGGCAGTCGTTTTGCACTGAACTTATTATCTTTGCGCTTCTGACCTTTCTTCTTTAAACAATTATCACAGGTATAGCTGAAAAAATATTCAAAAGTCAGATCAAGCATTACTATATAAGGGAAAAACTATTTTTGCGAGACATACCCTTGAGGCCAAATAGATTCCATATGTAACACGCATATTTGATGCACTTTTCTACCGCAATCTGTACACATGACAAATGGCTCTTGCTCTAAATGATCATTCTTCATTTCTTGGAATTCTTCTTTTTTAATAACGCTGAAAAATTTTAATGAAGACTAAGAATTTGGGAACAGTCAAACTTTCTAGGTATGGTCTTCTCAGGGAAACACAATGTTGTTAATAACAAAAGTTAAGGAAAAAATTGAGACCATACCTATTATAACTGTAGAGTATAAGAAAGACTTACGTTTGAGGTTGCGTTGGATCATCTCCTAACGTCACCGTATCTCCCGGAATGTCGTTGAAACATTTTTGACAGAAGGTGTATCTATCGGAAACAAGACCATACGACTTTACACTACTTGTGTGGAGTATCCAAGTTTCAATCCAGTTCGAAAAGGTTTCCGGACATTCAGATTTTGTTAATCATGATTTTTCCATAGTTACGATCGTTAGTCATGATTGCACAGGTAGATTGATTCAGCGATCCCAGTGAAACGTGCCCATTCATTTTGCGATTGCGAAATTCCATAATTGTTGAACAGATGCGTATGGGCATGCGTTAATCGTTCGTTAATCGTATATGATATTTCAATTTTGTTTCGTTGTTTCAAGATTTGTTACAGCGTGCAATCATTGTTATATTCAATTTTCATCACATGATTATGCAAATCCATTCCGTGTTGAGAGAATAGATTCGTTTCGGTTATTTTTCGTCCGGTTGTCCAAGGAACCAATTGATTGATTTTCGATCGATGACGAAGAGACGTGTTGGATGGCGTTGAATAGGGAGAAGCGTAGGCAACACAAGAAGCAAGCAGCAGACACGGATTGTGATGTGTGCATGTGTGCGCAATCCATGAAGGTGGTTTTTTGGATCAATTGGTCAAGAAGGGTACATAAAAAGAAGAACAAATGGTGCCATGGTTAGAAAATAATTTTACAACACATAAATCAAATAATATCACGCAAAATAGGTCATCGGCCAGTGTGTAGTTGTAAACCTTCTGAAGCGTAAATAATCTATTTTGTAAAAATGCACGTTTCAGAACTTTGAAGATGATAATATTATTGATAACGCTAACGAGGCTTTAGGAGAGAAATCACTTTCCTAACTCTCGCACTGTACCGGAAAGACACTTTCGAATAATGTCAGAGGGGTAGTCAACTGATGTATTTCACGGCAATTCAGTGAGACCACCGCAAAAAATTGTTACCACTCCAAGGGAAGCAAGTTTCTACTAATACTTTCAATACCTTCAATAATATTTTGTCCGAAAACCGGTTTTTACTTTCTAGTGAAGGTCAATAACTTCCTCGCTAAAGTGATTTTGGCCGTGAAAATATGAAAAACGTCCATACGCGGAAGCCTCACAGTCAAATATTATGACAACAGATACATAGTATATCGCATCAGAAGGTTTGCAATACTGTCCCAAGTAAAATTTGTGAATAAAATTATCAGAGTTTTGCGTTTTATTCGAATAAATCTATGGAAATACATTCAATCCTATCCCATAAAGGTGTCACGTCACACCATGTTCAGCCTCAATTGCCTGACGACGTTCAATAGTCAAGATCCCGAATAGACGGGCTTAATTGTTGAAGTGATCAATCATAGAATTTTTGGAGAATCGACATTGTGAATCTAGAGGTTTTCTCTCTCTCTCTCTCTCTCTCTCTCTCTCTCTCTCTCTCTCTCTCTCTCTCACTCCAATAAGATAGAAAGAGAGGTGCGAGCGTTCAGAGCGCTCCGAACTCGACAATTGGAAAGACCTTGGATCACTCAAATTTTCTAATATTGCTAAAAACAGATAAAGTAGTATCGAGAAACACTCGAGATTACTCAAAAAGTCATGCAGTAAACTATTAGTGTTTTACGTGACAATGAAATGTTAACAGTTCCAGATCTTCAAAGTCACTCCATTGTAAAAATAAAGATGTATCGATTCAGATCAGGACTCGTATTCCTGACCCAGGACATATTCGAAATAAAACGCAATCAGAAATCATTCTTAAATAGCTAAAGGAATATTCTAAGTTTCACTAGTGATGAAGTAGTGATAGATCGAAATGTTTTGGTACACTTTTGTTATCTTGCGCGAAATTAGGAGTCATGAGTGCGGAACTGATATAGAGAGGTAGAACAATAAAGAACAGTGGATTACATTATTTAACCACTTGAAATGATACGATATATCAAATTCATCACTACTGACACTCGGAGACTAATCTCTAATGTCCACGTGTCGACTAGCGAATCATCAATAAGAAATCAATATTGGTAAATTATTTCAGATCTTACTGATTGAGACTATATAGGATGTCTGTAAATGTCAACGTGGAGTGGGAATCTACGAACACGTCTTTAGATTTCTATACTCGCAAGACTTGTGTCGTCTAAAGAATGTTTCTTACACATGAGCTTATCTTTACCAACAATCCTGTACAGAATAAATGAATTGCTAGTTGTGTGCTATATGGTGGTCTCTATAAGTTGTACATGCACAAAGTCCCAGTTGGCTAATTTTCATACAAATCTTATAGAAAAATTATAGTAATACTTTTACTTCAGTGGAGTAGGAAACTAAATAAATGTGATGATCATTGAAACACATTTACAGGGCGAAAAACTTTTCTATGTTGGACCTCTCTATTATAACTTTCGTGGTAAGAGAAGCGATTCCCTCGATATTGCAAATGAAATAGTGCAAAAAAGGACACTGACCTGTTTTGGTAAGAGTAATACTTCGCGTCCCGTGGAATCGTACACAATTGCTTGCCAAAACAGCACAGTACTTGAGGGTTGAAAGTATATTTCCTGCCGCAACAATAGCCTAGAGCCTGCATCACAGGATCGATTTCTTTCTCGAAAACTTCCGATAGCTGCAACGATACCATGAAAACATGTGATTGAGTGAATCTTGTAAATCTGCTTCAAAATTTGAGCAATTTTTAGATGAACGTGATCATACTAACCTTTGTACAATACCTATAAACTTTGGAAGTCTTACGATTATATAACCAAGCATTTTCAAACATCATCCATACGTCGTCAACGTACTGCCAGGGGTCACTATAGTGACCTTGGTCGAGTTTTTTCTGGATTGTCGAGAGATCCATTGGCTTCTTTACGATTTCGAAGTAATCAGGAATACCTAAGGCCTGTGGATCTACCGGTATCCTGAATGGTATCGATTCCGGATCTTGCCTGCACAGCTTTTCCAAGGTGGGCATAAGCGCATGCCTAAGTTCCTCAGGTTTGAACAAACAGACCGGCTTCTTGTCACTAGAGCTTCCACTTGGCGTGATAGGTTCTGGCATTGCTGGCTTCACATCACTCGATGATTCTTGTTTGATTTCTTCCTTGATTCCGGCATCATCCTTACTACTCGAAGCACCTTGATCTCCAGATCCTTCTTCCATGGGCTCTTGTTTGATTTCAGTTTTCATCTTGCCTTCCATATCGTTAGTGACATTTTTACCGGTACCGAAGCCTCCTTCCGATCTCATGGAGTCGTTGCCTTCTTCCTGGTCCATTTCCATCTTGACACCAGACTCGTCCTTGATTGTGTCCAGCTTGCCTTTGCTATTGTTGCCTGGCGAGGGTGAGTTATCGCGATCAAGAGCAGCCGTGATTGCAGCCATTTGCGAAGACATAGACGAACTTCGTGGCGCGTTCAAGGCAGCTCGTTCTTGCGAACTCATTCCTTTGCCCATGCCAGCTGGGGACGGAGTCGTGGCAGGGTGTGGAGGCGTTTGATTTGCGCTTGTCGCCACCTGTGTAAAATGCAGATCCAATATTTATAGTCATTGAAACTAATGATACCAGAAATGTAGAAATTGGGTGTAAAGGAAAAACAGACCTGTGATGGCGTCATGAGCGAGGGCACAAGAGGCGTATTTGGTGTGGATGTTGTCGACTGAGGTCCGTTTGTGATGGGAGTTGTACTCCTCGGGCTTGGTCCACTCGAGGCTGGCGGCGGTATCGTTTGTGGTGTCGATACACCAAGACCATTGTCGATTGGGGTGGTCGACGCCATAGGACGGGTAGCGAGGAACTGTTGCTGAGAGCCTTGTTGATTTTGTTGTTGCTGTTGTAGACTACCAAAAGGCGAAGGGGCTTGCGATATCGTAGCTGTCGTCACGTTTTGGTTGCTATTCGGGGGCTGGCTCTGCTGCTGTAACTGAGCCTGGGCCGCCTGCAAATTACCGACGATGACGAATAAATTGACAATTTTCCAAAATACTTGTTGTAAACTGCATGATTTCTGGGAAAAACATTCACGTAAGACATACCTGTGCCTGAGCAAACCTAGCTTTCATGATGTCTGTGAGCTGGTTTTGATTGTGAATGGGTGAACTATTGGATAAGCCCGCGGTACCGTTGGACGTTGGAAATTGACTAGTAGTCACGGATGCCGTAGTAGTGGTCAGGTTCGCCTGAGACATTTGGGGCTGGCCAAACGGACTTAGACCTGGATTCGGTACCAAGCCTGAATTCGAAACCGGTTGCCCGTTAGGACTCGGACCCGCAGGGCCAACCATCATCCCTTGCTGCTGCTGCTGGGATTGCTGCTTGGACATTGAAAAGAAAATTATGGGTCAATTTAAACACTCGACACTGCCTCGAAGGAAATGATGAACTGGATCAACTTCGCAATGCTCACCTGCGCTTGCTGAACCTGAACTTGTTGTGCTTGCAACTGTTGCGCTTGCTGTCCGAACTGCACTCGATTTTGTTGCATGTTCATTCCTGAGAGACCAAGTTGACCCATGCCAGGAGAGAGACTACGCAAGTTCGGTTGCACAGCACCTATTGGCCGTGGCACGTTGGCAGCATTGATACCAGGCGGTGCACACGGCCTGAGGCTCGGACCAGCGCCTCCAACCGTCGGTGGCTGCTGTTGAGCTTGTTGCGCCTGTAGCTGTTGTTGCTGTTCTTTGCGTTTCTGTCGTTTCTCCTCTGCAAATAGTGAAAGAATTACCATCTGATCTGATATCAAAGAAGAGCGTCAATAACAGCATCCCATCGAAACAAATGGAATATGAGATGGGTACGATATATGGATATATCGTGAAGTGTATATAAGAGTTTTATAAGGATGTGCCAGAGACTTACCAAGTTCTTTCTGTATTTTGTAGATTTTTTCAGCGAGTAGATGATAATACTCCGACCTCGAGTTGGCCATTTCATACATATCACCTTCAACTTTCCGGGCATACGCTACTAAATTGTGCATTCTCTTGTCTAACATAGCTTGAGGGTCGGGTGTAGGAAATATCGCTTGAACCCTGTAATAAATAGCAACGTTGTCATAGACAATATCCTTTAATGATTCGTTAGAAATGTCAATGGCACTCACAATTTATGTACAAGGTGGTTTCTGAGATCAGGCGTGACAGACTGGTGCCACTCCTTGGTGCCTTGCACGGGCGTAGCTGTGACCTGACCGGGTTGGAGCCCGCCGGGCAGTTGAAGATTCGAAAGCCTGCTGTTGTCGTTCATGAGGGCCGCGGGTGGCTGGCCCGCTTCGTTGAGACCGAAAAGTTGCTGCTGTATGTTGGCCGCCGCCGCGGCAGCCGCAGCAGACGGCTGATTTCCGGCTCCTCCGCTTCCGGGCGTCGGAGTTGCCTGACTGGGTACTGTCGTTGTCGCATTAACCACCGAGGGATCCGAACTCAGCGGTAGCGATACGTTGGGCGCGACGACTTGCTGAGAGGCCGCTCCGACTACTCCCTGTCCAGGGCCGCCTACTCGCACGAGAGATGATATAGTCACCACACAATCAAGACACAATACTCGAAAGCTCGAGCTCTGCTCTCGTGGACTAGAGACTGAATTAGGAGTTGTTGCTTACCTTGAACATCACGTTGTGCCAACCTGACGTTGGCCATTGCACCGGGTTGCGCTTGGAGGGCAGGATTCGGCATCCTGACACCTCGGCCCATACCTTGTCCAGGCAGTAGAGCAGGTTGCGAGCTCGACACCTGGATGCCGAGAGCATCGTACGCTCGCCTCATGTCGGCCTGACTGGGACTGGGTTGACCTTTGGCTTGATTAGCGGCTGGATTGAAAAAAGCAATTTCTTGGAATCATGGGTTGTTCACAGTTTGCAACAGTATAATGTTTGATAAAGTTCGTCTCGACTCACCACCAATGGTAGAATGCCAGTTCTTTTCGGCCTGTTTCAGCGGCAAACACACTGGGCAGTCGTTTCTCGTGCAATTTTGCCAATGCCCAATGATTTGTCGGGACGAACTGCAGTGCGGCACCGTGCAGTTCTTCCCCGCTGCACAGGTTGACATGTGTTTCAGGACATTCTTCATCGTTTGGCAGTGCGGCAGCGTACATTGCCACTGTTCACCATTGGCCTGATTTTCGCGACGCTGACAGTTGTGCGCGTGCAGAAACAGTAGCAACTGTTGCTGGATGAGCTTGCGCTTCTCCGGATCAGCAGTGACGGGTCGCGACCCTGCAAGCACACAAGCAGCAACATTTCAATTTTATATCCTAGCACTTTGTACAAACCATTTCAGACACGATTCGACTCTACCGTAGAGGGTGGCGAACCACCGCGGTCAGCCGACATCGTGAAAAAATTCGATCGTTTTCTAAATTCTCTTGTGGAAAAGGTGACTGACCCATGATAGTACAACCAACTAAAACGGGCTAATTAACCTCCCAGTGTTATTGATCTGGCGCGTTATCTGTCGTTGCTCGCTGTTACAATCGGGACACCGAGCAAACTATGGAGAAATGCGCCGCTTCCGGAATGGTAAGAGACAATTTGGTGCACGTACTTGCTGGCTGACCGGGCGCACCGGGCACCATGGCTTGCGTGGCCTGCTGGGGCCCGGGCTGGCTGCCACTGGGGGCTCCGCTCTGTGGCTGTGCCGGGCTCGGCGCCGGAGGCTGCGCCTGCTGGGCCATTCCGCCCTCCTGGGCTCCTGGCACGCCGCTGGCCGCGCCGAGGGGTCCACCGGGACCGGCGCCACCGGACGGCGCGCCGCCGAAGCGGCCCATCTGCATTGCACCCATGCCCGCGGCGACTCCTCGCTGCTGGGGCGCCACCACGCCCACGGGGTTGCCCGCTCCGACCGGGCCCGCGCCTCCTCCTGGCGAACCTGTAAGCACGAAGCAGCTCTCGTCACTCGGGCCGTCCTCGCCACGAGTCGCGTCGAGGTGGCGGCGGGGGTACCCACCGTAGCCGTAGGGGCTGGACGCGGCGGACATCTGTCCCATGTTGGGCATGTTGCCGATGTTGGGCGGCGCCTGCATTCTGGGCCCGCCGGGTCCGGGCACGATGCCGACCTGGTGCACCTGCTGGTGCGGGCTCTGGCCCCGGGCCGGTCCGCCGACCATGTGCGCCGCTGCGGCGGCCGCGGCGGCCTGCTGTTGCTGCTGCAGAGCGACCCTGGCGTTCATCATGGCGCCGGGGCCGTTCTGCATCTGGGGCACGGGGCCGCCGTGCTGGTGCATGGCCTGGGCCGCGCCGGGGCCGCCCATCATCGACACGGCCGCCGCGTTGAGGGCCTGCTTGTTGTGGCTGTTGGCGACGACGAGGCCGCCTCCGGCCATGCCGCTCATGCTGCTGTTGTTGGGGCCGGGCGCGACCGCGCTCGCGCCGCTCGTCATCACCAGGCCCGCCGCGTTCATCGCGCCCGGGTTCATCGACATGCCGCCGGGCTGCTGCTGCTGCTGCTGGGCGCCCGCCTGGCTGGGCGTCGACGCGGGCTGGCCCTGCATGCTCATGGACGTCTGCAGGCTGCCCCCGCTGCCGCCCATCGAGTTGGCTATCGACATCTGCTGCTGGCTGTTGGGCAGGGAGCTCGCGATGCTGCCGAGGCCGGCCACCATGCTCGGGTCCACCACGCCCTTCGACACCGACACGTTGGGCGGCGACTGCATGTTGGGCGACTTGCTGCCCAGCGCGTTGCCCGCCATCACCAGCGAGTTCGCCACCAGGCCCTTGTTGCCCTGTTGCGTGATCAAAGGCAAGAGTTAAAAGTCGTCGCGAAGGGGGAAAATTACCGGGTACTCTTATTCGGTTTTACCGAGTTTCGGCATATTTGTCGTGTGCTCACCTGTTGTTGAATGAGATGATGTGAAAGCTGTTGCTGTTGCTGTACATGACGAAGATCCGAGTCTAGCGCACCGTTTTGCTGTCCTGGCCCTGGCCCCGTCGCAGGAGGTTTTGCACTTTCCGTCGCTGAGCTCCACGAGCCCGTCGACAGTAAATCGTCGGGTAGATCATTTTCAAGATCGAACACATCCGTATTGGTCATGAAATCTGAGGACAAGAAATGGTTTTTTCTCTCAAATCCAAACTGAGATATGCATAATTTCTGAGTGATGGTGACAATTGGGTATAATGATGTTTCTATCACAAAACTCAAATAGATCGTCTGAAATTAAAATGAACAGAGATGCAAGACACGCTAATGCAAAATGCAATAAATCAGAGAAATGTATATTTTGACAATCCCACAACAATAAAAATAAATAGAAGAAGCCGTGATCAAATGGGAACTTGATCATATTTTGTGGAGCTAGATCAAGCTTGAGTGTACGTATTGTGAATGTTAAAAGCTTTAGCAGAGGGGAAGAGTTCCAATCTATCTTGAAAAAAACTATACAAAGATTCAGGAACACCTGATGCAAAATTAGTAGTTTTTTTTGTTAGGATTGCATTAATAGTACCATCACCATATTCCGTCATTGTTTTCCAAATAATTTTCTTCATTCTGAAACTTTCAGGATCATCTCATACACCATGAATGCTAAATCCAAAGATAATCATTATATTATGCTTAAACAATGGCAATAGGAGAAACATCCTTCAATTTTGTGATACAACTGATCATATTTGAAATCTGGGGGTAAAGATTAGTTTTAAAGAGAAATTGAATTTAAAAAAAATCATACAGGCGATATAATGAGCAGAACAGCAAAATAGATGTATGGAATGATTGTAGAATATAAGACATGAGACATACATTGCATGAGCACTTCTTGCAGCAATTATTGTAGCGCTAACTAGCCAACATCCATAACTCAAAAAAAAAACGTGCTCATAAACTACATAAAAAGGGCAAGGCTACTCATAACAAACTGCATCACATGCTAGGAATATGAATTAGTTTTTCTAGACATAACCACTCATCACCAAACAGAGAAACTTCATTCAACAATTCAATAACAATAATGAATGAAACTCAAAGTAGAAACCACAAATTGACTATAGAGTCCATTTACATTCAACCAGAATTTGTTGAGAATCTCTTCACTGCTGATGAATGGTCATCTTCGATGTTCACATTTTAATATTTTCAATTGATTCTATTCAAGAATAAACAGTAATAGTTGATTCCACACCGAGGGCCAATTTAACAATTCACCAAAATATCACTTGATGAATCTTTCAAACACCCTTTGAAGGCTTGCAATATATTAGGATATAATAAGCATTACAATATTTGGAATTTCTCTTTCTATTCAATAACATTGATATTTCTGACAATTTGTCTCCAAATCAAAGTTTTATTACATATAATAATCATGTGGATCACATCATACGTTTCATCTTTGGAACAGAGACTAAATAAAGTTTGGACATTTGTTTGCAAGAGTTAGTGTAGTTTTATGCATGTCTGTCGCATGTCTCAAATTATACTTACAAAATGAAATGAGATAGAACGAGGACGAACTGAACTGTTCCTAGAATTTCTTTACCAGTCAACAACTATGCATTGTGGAGCAAAAATCAAGAGACCATCACAGTCTCAAATGAATACATGGGCCATTGAGCCTAAATATTTTGCAATGGGAGTTTTGTGGATCAATGCAAATATGATGAATGGGTGGGTAAATGAGTTCCTATCTGAGGATTAGAAAAATTAGAAGAAACCCTATTACATATGTTGAATTAGCTCATGATTCAATGATGCTTACACGAATGGTTTTAGAGAGTATATGAAATTATGTGCTCATGAAGTGAGATTAGACAGAACAATTTGATGTGGTGCTTGAAAAGTTTTACAATCTGACTTTGAAAAGTTTTCAGAGACTGGCTTGCTCAATTAAACATGATTTTGTTGTGATGAACGTGATTCTGGGTCGTATGGTATCAAAATTTAAATTCTACAAACTTGGGAGAGAATGAAATACCATTCTAGTTATACTGAATAAAAAAGTTACAGCCAGTCTCAGAAATGTTCATACTCAAAGTATGTTGATGATATTGGTTTCATATCTCTTTCTGATCATGACTTTTTCAGTTTCATTCATATTTACTTCTTTTTTGAGCAGTATGACTGTGGTTGTTCCAGAGTTGCTGCATCTGAGGATGTTGCATTTGTAGCGGTTGCTGCTGTTGTACATGTAGTTGCATTTGTTGCATGTTACCACTGCCACCTCGCCCGTAGTTTGCGTAAGAATGGTGCATCATTAGAGGCGCCATACCCACTACGTATAATTTACAATGTCATCATTCAAGACCAAATAATTGCATCACCATAGATTTTATACACCCTTCCTAGATAATGACAAGATTTTAGAATTTGTATGCATTTTTGGTTTCTGCTCAGAAGTAGCACAACTAAGCCGCAGAAACTATTCAATACATACTGTACATGTCGTAACAAGGTAGATCTACTTGTCCAGAATATATTAGCTTAGTACAAGAGTTTTTCTAACATTTTCTGGCCCTTGGCAGAATCTAACCAACAAAATACACAGTACAAATTGACACCAGCATGTTGAATTACAGCAATTTAAAAATGTGAATTCAATGAACATATTTCCAACTAAATAGCATAAGTCATGGCAGTCTTGAAGTTTAAGAAAAAAAAAACTTGTTAGAGATGCTCAATTTGAACTGGGTCAATCAGTAGGACAATTCATCAGCCTCATCACAAAATCAGCAGGTAAAACCAGTTAACAGAAGTGTACTTCATTGACTGATGGTGGTCCTTCTCCATGAGAATTCAAAATTTTTATTGGGGATCACCTGAGTATATTTGCAGAATTGCACCTTCACCATCCCATTCAAGAATGTAAGATTGAAGCATTTTGAGTTTCTGTGACTTACTTGCAGATCCACCAACATTTAGAGGAAGAGCTTCATTAAAATGCATTTGTTGATCGAGTTACGGATAAATTTTGTACTTTCACCTTTGTATTATGAGGAAAGATCTCAGATAAAGAACAATTTGACAGCATCAAAATAATTAAATGAACATAAGTAAAAATCTAAAGGAAAAATATATATTACAGAGTAGAACTAGTTAATGCAAAAGACATGCCAGCTAGAATGGTGTTCTTCTGTTCTTTCATGTTGTTCTAATTCTCATGCACAACAACATGCACTACAAAGGATCAGTCTTTACATTTGTAACTGTTCATTATGCAGAGAAATGTGTTTTGAAGTTAGACGAGTGAGAGTACGATGTGTTTACTACAGAAATAATATTGGATTGAAATTTCCAGTGTGTCATGGTTCAGGGAAAGGAGCACTTGAATGATTCTAGGAGGATAAACTGGGCCGACCAAAGGAAGACTATCAACAAGTTTAAAACTTGGGTAAATGGACAACGAAAGTTTCAAAATGGGTAGAAACCGAAATAAGAATAGTAAGTTGAAGTTCTAAGATTCGAGAGAGCAAAGTGGAGACTGCACAGTTCATATTTCTTGATGATATTGGAATGAGTCGCCATCAGGAGTAGACATTCCTGTATAGACATTTCAAGGGGTTCTGTATCGACATCTGAACGTCATGAGAGAAATGTCCGACTGGGTAGTAGCAATCACGATCGTAATTCGCATCAGGAGAGCCTCAAGAGGAGCATAGACAACGGCTATCGGAACTGCGAATTCGCGAAAGACATGAATTGGCGTCGCGCAGGTGGAAGGTGCATGCGCGCGTGAACAAAGCGAGGAGTTCGCGAGGTCGAAAAGCGGAGCGGCCATGTATCCACGGGCTGCATCTTTCGAATGTAGCAGACGCAACGGCGGCTGGACCAGCGAAATTCGCATTTGCGAAAACAAGGCTCGTCATCGTAATCGAGGTGTTGGCTCCGCGGATCATGCTCATCGACTTATCTCGGATGCAGCAGCTGCATCAAAAGCGAGCACGATGCAGTCGAAAGAGCGAGAGAGAGGAAGAAAGACGCGGACGCGGCGACCGTGGCGGTGGCCGCATGACACCACGCGAATCGCGCGTGTGCTGTGCTGTGTGTGGTGCTGTTGCCCGCGACGACGCGCGCACGCCGCTCGCTGCCACCGCGATCCGCGACACGGTTTCCAGCCTCGGCTACTCGTCCGCCCTCTTCGTCCATTCGAGGCATCCGCACCCCCCGCGAATTTCTGCACACGCGTGTGGTGCACGAGACATTTTCGCACTCCTCGCAGAGCTGACTTTTCGGCACCACAGCGAACGCGAGAGCAGCGGCAGCTCAGCCGCTTCTGCTGCTTGGCTGGACGAGCGGCGCTTCGCTCAATCTGTCTCCTCTTCCCGATTCACTCACTCGCAAACGCGCACATCACTGGGTGTACCCTTGTTTGATCCGAGACTTGTTTATGTTTCGCTATAGCACTGATGATCTGCGAGATTCCTACGCGTTGCACTTTGATCCAATTGGATGTCTCACTTGCACCATGAATTTCGTCAGATTTAAAACGCAGCAGCGGCACTTTACTCCTTTCCAAAAGTCACCACTTATAGTATGGAATGAGCAAAAGTTCATATGAGAAAGAGCAGAAGATCGCTAGTTTGCGTGACGCGTTGGTCGAGGAGGAGAGAATGACAGGTGCCGGAGTGAAAGATTCGGGTAGAAATCGGAGGCCGAGACGATCGGAGCCGCGAGGGTTCACAGGACACACTTGGTGAACAGAGGGTTCGATGACCTCCGTCCGCGAGTCAACGTGCGTACACCAAAAGTTCAGGGTTGCGGTGTCGTCGGCGGTCGTTTGTTGTCTTCCACCTGTTTATCGTCTGCCCCTGCGGTCAGAGCAGACGTCGCGAGAGGATTTTCGCGCCGGCCATGAATGCAAGGCACGAGACCGTGCTGATAATTCGAATGGTGCGTTCCTTCTCGATTTGCGAAAAACGAGCAAAGTGGACAGAGACTCTCAGCATGAAGTCCACGTGTGCGCCGGGATGGCCTTCGCGAATTCGCGCGAACGGAACTGCGCGCAATATCGGAACTCTATTTCGAGCAACTGGCGACCGAGGAGAGAAGCGACAGCCCGGGACGACGACGACGACAAGAGAGCTGGGGTAAACAAAAACAGAATTGCCGGGAAGTGGAACCGGGTGGGTTCGTCGAGAGGATGGCTGGACAGAGGGTAAAGGCGCGTGTAGGCGTGTAATGACGTGTGTTTGGTGCAGGTGTCGGGGGTTGGAAATCGGTACTCACTCGAGTCTGAGCCACCCTGGAAGGGGTCGTTGAGCTTGGGCCGCTTGTTGGGCGGTCCGTCCACCAGGTGGTCCGCCATCGCGGCCGGGGTGGCGATAACTCGGGCGGCACTCAGTCTCTCTGCTGTCGCGGCTGCGGCGACGATGCACCGCGGCGCACTCGGTGGTCGTGCTGCACTAGTGGGCGAGCAGCGGCGAGGGTGGCTCGGCCCGGGGCGGCCGCGACTCCGGCCTCCTCTTCATGGCCGCTCCGCGGGCGGCGCGCTCGGGCTCCGGGAGCAGCCGCTGCCACCGTCGCTCCGGGTCAGCCATTGGGCATCTCGCCGAGCGGCGCCGCTCCAGCGGCAGCGCGCGTCCTCGGGGCAGCTGCTGCCGCCGCCGCCGACGTCTCGTCCGATGATGATGCTGCTGCTGCTGCTGCTGCTCGGGACGCAGACGGATCTCACTGGCTGCTGATAGCTCTCAGGGAGCGCACATGCGCGCGGCAGCCGCTTGTTTATGTCTGGCTGCAACGCTGGGCAGCCGGGGCGCGCGCCCGGGTACACATGTGAGCGGCCGAGGGCGGCCCGAGGAGCTGGGCTCAGCGGAGGCGGCAGACGGAGGCGCGCAGCACGGGCACCATCTTCCCGCGCCCTCTGTCGCGGGGGGCCGCTACGCCGCCGCGGACTCCGGGGCGCCGCCTCCTGGGGCGCTGTCGGCCCGGGTAAACACAGCCTCGCGGCGGAGACGAGACGCCCTCCGGAGCTTCTGCGGCGGCACCTCGACGACGACGACGAGGACGGAGATGCCGCGGTTGCGGCGCGCGAGAGACCAGAGACACTGCACGCACGCACAATCGGCTCTCTCTCTCACTCTCGGCTGGCGGCTGCTGCTCGGCTCTGCTTGCTGGCGCTCTCTCTATTATTGTGGCGAGCGCGAGAGAGGCGGCCGGGCTGCTCTGAGGGTGTTTCCGAGGGCGGCCGGGCGGGCTCGGACCCGGTGCTCCGGGTGCAGCCGACGCGGGGCACTCGCGACGAGCGGGCACTGACCGGGACTCCCGCGCGGAAACCAGGAGTCGAGCCGACGGCGACGACGATCACGGGCACTCCGCGCACGACAGGCAAAATGGCGGCGCAGCTGAGAGTCGCGCTCCCGAGCTCTCTGCTGCTGCTGCTGCTGGCTGAGCGAGCGAGCGCTGCTGCTGCACGATATAGATAGGTATAGCTGTCGGCGGTATACACACGCGAGTGCAGCGGCGAGGCACGGCCCGTCTCTGTCGCTCCCGCGCTAGATCGCGACACGTAGACAGCGCGCGGAGAACAGCTCCCGAATGCTGCCCTGATGTGTGAGTGCGTGCCTTTTGCGCCTCTGAACGAGCGAGTGAGGCTCTCTCTCTCACTCACTCTCTCGGGGGGCAATGCTGTGCGCCGCCGCCACCGCCGCCGATGCTCCGAGATACCTGCGCTGCTTGTCAGGATAGAAAATGTCCGACTGCTAGACGTCGCCGAGGAGCACGAATCATCGCCGAGACACCTCATTCGCGGACTCGGTCATGTGACCGAGGCCTCCGCTGCCGTGGATTGGCCGCAGCGCGCATCGGGTCTGAGTCGCTGCGAAATGATGACCGTCATATTGCTGGCGGTCAACTCCGATGCGCTGAGATCGAGGTTAGGTTAGGTTAGCTTTTCTGCGCG
>JAPYYZ010007350.1:0-14680 GCA_030522705.1 Eretmocerus eremicus | reverse complement strand
GAAGTACTTCGACATTCCAAAAAGAATACCGAAGGGGAGTCAACAACTTGTAAGTCATTTTTCACATGCTGAATTATAGATTTGAAACTCTTGGAACTTGCGGTTTTATTGACTTGAAATTACAACGGTTTGGGTAACTCAGATCGTTGATGAATTGAATATTCTATATTCGTTCTATGAATTCTCCGACGGCCGTATATCATTATCATTTGAATGGCAGATTTTTGTAATTTGTAATTTCAGAGTATTTCTGATGATTATTTAATTGTATGCGAAGCAGCTTTCCTCTGTTTACTGTATTTTTTATGTTCCCAATGAAAAAGTTATTCGATTATTCTCGATCTTTCTGATATTTTCCTACTTTAACATCCCAAAATTGAGTCTGGAGGGAACCAACAATTTTTGGGCTCAACCTGTCATGAGTGCATATCACATCTGGATATACAAGTGATACAGAAGTGTTCTCATTTTTACGTGGGTTGTGGGCAGACGTGATTTGGTTACATGAAATGAATTTATCGTTCGTACGAGCTCACCTACCGCGCTCAGGCGGCGGCCACTACAGTTGGAATTAATTTTTCCAAACTAAGGTTTGCGATTCCGTTTGAATTAATTTTTTCAACTAAGATCTGGAAGAATTAATTCAAACGGAATGGCAAAAGGAAGAGTGAAAAGTCAATGTCACTTTGAAACTTCTTTCCCAAAGTTGGAAACTTTCTTGGCGAGTCAGTTTTTCGACTGTTTGGCGGTCTCGGCAGGTCTTTTCGCCCAGTACCGTAAAAGCATAATATCTTATTGTTAGTGTGAAATTCAACGAAGAATACGAATCCAAGATGAAAAATAGGAATTTCCATTGAAAAAAGAAAGTTAACCACAAAAAACCTTAAAAATGACTTCAAAGGTCAAACTCAAAGTTACCATGGGGTGTCTCCCTCAAAACCAAACAACTTATGTTGCTATTTTTCGCTATCTTTGATTTCTCCAAAGATATTCGCGTGGTTCATTTAAGAGCATGTAAAAGTTCTACCTTACCGACATTCATTGTAAGTTTTTTTTATTATCAAGGCATTCTCAGCCTCTTTTCGACGTTATTTTGCAGGATCTACAGCTTCAGGTGGGTCCCGAACCACCGAAGTTTTGTGGAAATTAATAGTGGTGGTGCCAGCCGGAATTCGAACCTTGAATCTTTTGCGTAGAAGGCCAGGGCCTTACCAACTGAGTCGCGATGGCTACTTTTATTATAAATCGATTCAAATGAAACAAAACTATATTCCGAAGAAATAGAATCAATCCAACCTGCGGACTGACAGAATGCACCTCTGGGTGCACTTTTGGAGTGATCCGCGCAAATTTTTGGAGTAATCTGGACCATAGTGTAATTTAATTAGACAGGATTACTCAAAGAGCTTCTCTGCGAATCATTTCAAAATTCGCAGAGCGGTGCATTCTGCTGATACGCAGGTAGGATTGTTTCTACTTTATCGAAATATTATTTTGTTTCATTTCAAATTAGTTTATGATGAATTGCGGCGAGGTAGAGCTTCTTCTTCCCGTTGAGTTGGCCCACTTCATACAAGAAAACGAAGAATGATAATGTGTATATTCGAGGCTCGTATGTTATACCTAGATCTAAAGGACTTGAGCGTTGGACTTTGGCAACTCTGAAGACCGTCTTTTGGCGTTGAAAGGAGACAAATCCCCAAGTTTCAGCCAAATCCATGATGCGCTTACGGAAACTTCTCCATGTGTGTTTAAGATACTGGCAGTGTTATGAATATTCCTCTAAAAAATTCATTTATGCGTTGCTCAATTTATGACTTTAATCTTGCGTGTCACTTTGCAGCTGTTCCTGTTTTGCTAGCCAGAATGATCTCATACGATTCGACCAGATGACAGAAAGCGCTATAGGATAATTCACAGATAATGACGTTATGTCGTATTAGAATATGCATTTAATTAAAAAATGATTGCCATGCAGAGTGAAATCGATTAAATTAATAAATAAATGGTTATATTTCCATTATATCTATACTTCACGCTGAGTTGGAAAACTTCAACGGCAATCACGCGGACATAGAACATTCAAAGCTTGTGTTAAAATCTTTCCTATAATTAAGGATTTATTCTTAAAGCTAATTTTCCACCTGAATCATGCAGGTGAATTTGAATTTCAAAGCACTCGAGACTTTCAAATTAGTATCACTTGCGTAATCTGATAAGCAACGATGATAGCAACACCTGAATTTCAGAAATGATCGGTAGGCTCACCTCTAGACAGGGAGCAGAGTTGAGGATCATCCTGAGTTTGAAATCAAAGAAGGAAGTTTGAAAAATTTCCTCCCAGGAGTCTACTGTAAGCAGCTTACACTGGTGAATAAGGTGCCCAACACTTAGTTTTGTGAAATAGAAGTTGATTTAATGTTTACTCGATGATTGCATGTCAGGTGTTTCAGAATTATCTGCAGATCAGGCTATTTGTGATACTAAACCATTTCCACGATGTGGCTCATATTGGCAACTTTCACGTCAATCAACTTGTCGATAATCGCAGCTGTTCTCGTCAACCATTTTGATATGGAATACTTTTATCAGAAAGATCCAGTTTTTGATACATCGCTAGTCCAAAATGATAGCTTATTGACAGCCGAATGTAGTGACCAGAATGGCGGAGCTTGGTTCAATTCAATGTATGCGTATGAAAAAATGTTCTACTGCGCTATTGTCTTTCAGAATATATATTTTGATTTGAAAAAGTCAAAGGTGAAGAAATGCACGATGAAGATGCAAGAAATAGCTATGATTGACCTGCGAGTAGGACATATTAATAATGATACATTTGTCCTCAAGTATTTTCGGCTAGATTATGATGGATACAAGTACATGCAAATATTTGTGGGCCAAATCAACGACCAGAAGAACTGTAATATCGTCAAAAAACTTGGATTTAGGGAGGACCACTTACTAGGCGATGTACTAACTTATCAAGACTCTTTTGATGTTGTGACATCTGCTTCAAAGATATGTGGCAACGCGAAAATATGCATTACAACATACGACAAGAATGGTAGAAAAAAGGATCGTGTAGTGCCAATTCCGTACTCTCCCGAGTTTGAATTTCAAGTTATTAGGATGCAAGAGCCGGATGCTCAAAATTACTTTATCATTCAAACCGATGCAAATAATGACACAAAATATCAATTGAATTTGATATCAGTTGACACTTTTGGAGCTACAAAGTTTTTGATGAATGTATCGACAGAAGTAGGCTACCTTATTCATCAATCGGATAACAATAGAAAGTTCATGTTGTGCGTGAAACACGTGCATAATCACATGTGTGACCAGTTTGATGAAAAAGCTGAGCGGAAACTCCACTTATTGATTGAATTCGCCCCGCATCATGGGATCAATATTTTGCATAATCTGGCCAAAGGCGGCTTAATATTGGCCCACGGTATCTGCGTAAGACGATCGAAAATCCTACATTGTGATCATTGGAGAATATTAAGATTTCACGAGAACGGAAAAATTCAAAATCTTGACGAGACCGTGAAATCTTCGCTGATTTGCAACACTGACAAATCCGGATTTTATCCTTACACAATTGAGGATAGAGCATCCATTTGTTTTTACATAATTTGCTTGTATAACGATTTCAATACACAAAAAGGGAAAGACGGTACCATTCGGACGAATGCGAGAATGTTTTGTATAGACAAGTCATCTGATATGGATCATTAACCCATTCTCTGTAGCGACTACTGTAGAGGCAATCAAATTTCAAAATACGTTACTAAAATATTAAGCAGAATCCTTTTTCATTGCATTCGCAAGATTCTAGAACATGACTAATGTCTAGAAATGCACTCCAAATTCCACCAGAAATCCAATTGTTTTTTATAATAACATCTAAAACCTTGGTTTTTTCACGATTCATGAAAAAAAAGTTTTTTTGATGAACATGAACTTTCTGAATGACGAAAGAATTTCCCGAATATTCTGAACAAAATTATCAATCCCATTCCATTACACTTGCCCATCTTAACCTCTGCTTCGCCAGATTCATATCGAAATGATTCAATTATTTACAGTTACACATTTCGAAAAAAACTCAAGTCTCTAACCTAGTCACAATCAGATAAGAATATTCTATATTTTAAATATCATATCCAAAAAACATCCTCAATATGCCCGATTCACTCCTACACGAAGAGGGTAATTCCATAATTTCACTATTTATTGATAATATCTTCATGTTATTTTATAATATGAGTTTTTTATCTGAAATTTTTTATATAAACCTCTACATCAATTTTTCGGTTAATACCTTCATGAGTCTTGCATCTATAAAATGTCTCAGGAGTTACAACCCACAGAATGGTCATAATCGTCATCATCTTGTAGGAGACAATATTGTCTCTAGCGATGTCCCGATGGGAAACATCATTGAACTCCAATCACTAATGGGAGCTGATGCAGGTTTCCTTCATTTTACATCTTTTCAAAGTATGTCTCTCAATACTCAAGATTCGCCTCATTTATGAAGGCGCTAGATATGCAGTGAAAAGCCCATTCTAATTCGATACTCACCTTAATACCTCATGCGAAGATCATACTTCGAACTGAAAATGCCGCTTAGGTGATATTATTGCATTGAAGAGAGTCGAATCAAACATTTATGGTGTTGAGTAAACTAGTTTGTGTTGAGTGTAGACGTGGTAGACGGGTGTCCCCCTGGCGTGACCGACAACAGGATCAGAGGGACGATTATCTTTTTGGCAACATGAATTTAGGAAACGGCAGCAGGATAATATCTTTGTCGATATAATCTAGGCCGCGACGAGTGACCAATCCTCGTGCGATTGGCTGTCACTGGCGGAAGAATGGCCATATTGAAGCGGGTCTCGAGGCGAGTAACCGGTATCTGTCTCGAAAAGAAAAGACTCATGTCGAATCGTAAAGTTATTGATAAGGAGCGGAAAATGGGACAACCGTTCCATAAATTTTGTCAAGCACAAGCAGAATAGAGGGGTTAGATTAGAGACAATCGAAAGGGTCAAAATGAATGATATAAGAGAAAATGAAGGCATTCTGGAAGCAAAAGACATTTACCGCGTCTATGATTGATAGGAGGTGAAATATCGAGTGAAATATGGGACAAACATTGGCTAGATCTCGTTAAGTAGAATGAGAATATCTGTGGTGGCTAGACTTAAGGATTTATAGTCCAGGTTTTGGGTACTTTCCCGAGTGCAGTAGGATAAGTTGTTTTTAAGGTATTTTTGTCCGTTGATCTCAAATTCAAAGGTCTTTTTTCCGATTTAGAGCATACAAGTTTTAGAAAATCCACTTTCTTTAGGTTGAGGTATATAAAGTGATTGTTTTACTCTGAGAAATTTTTTTCAAGAACATCAATTAATTGAACAACGAAAAGCTCTCTTGCAAATTGCCCGTACGATGGACCGTGTTTGAGTAATTAATCATTGAGGGTGGAAAAATGCTCCTAAAGCGGCTTTTTTGACAGCTCATAACTTTTCGAAAAATACATTACTCTTCATGTGTGACGTACGAATTTGTTGATTGTGACTCCAACTACAAATTCCATTGCAGTTACGAATAGTCCTAGACTCTTGCGATTAGGAACCGAAAAGGCTCAAATTATAAAAAAGAATACTAAAATACTTATTGATAGAGAATCATTCCGATAGTCTCATCCTCCTTTCTAATAAAATCGTTGCACACTCATACTGCTGTGGTAAATTTGTTTGTATCTTCTATGACAGCATCCTATGCAATCCTAATATAATGTGTTTTTGACGATTTGTGACTTTCTGGAGCAATTTTGAGTACAAACTTTGCGTGTTGTTTATTTTGAGTCTCATTGTACAACATCCTGAGTCCTTCTGCTCACTGAGTCGCTCTTGGTTTATTCCAAAACTGCTTCAATCGTATTCCTTGTGTGAAAAAGCACCAGGAAGAGTCTTCCTACAACATTGATTGAGCAAGATCTAAGGGTTCACTATAAAAAGAAACTGTTGTGAACTTGAATGATTTGAAGGCCATTCCCGTGGCAAAGTGACAAACATAATAATCGGAACGGAACAAAGTGATTTCTATGATAGTTTTAGTATGAGCCGCGAGATTTCGAAAGAGGTAGGTTATGATTCTTTGTTATTGGATAGTTGGACACTCACTTCTCAGTCGCACTTCTCACTTCTCACTTCCCATTCTCTATGTGAACTTTTCGATAAATCAATGATGAACTTCCTATTGAAATCGTCATAACTTCAAAGTTATTTATTTTAACCTTCAAGAATTTAAGATCTGATAGTCAGCCACGAGGTTAACTTATTTTAAGCGCAAATTTTGACTCAGACCGAAGCTTACTTACTTTCAGATAGCTCTATGCTGAATCGCGTCGCGACTGAAATTCAATGCAAACGCGATCTTACTTTAAGAATTTCTTTTTACAGTGTACACGAAGGTTGCGTTATAACAGGGCTTGGTTATTTACGCGATGATCGGACATTCAGACTACTTACTCGGTGGTGGAGAATTGAACTGATCCAGTAAAAAGATTCACATGTAAGTTTTATCTACAATCAATTTCTTCAACGATCTCCTCTTGCGCAATCAACATCACTCACGTAAAACGTATGAAATAATGTATTTCATGTATGATTGAGGCGTGAATGTAATGTTTAATTTAAAAATGTATGATTAATTCACGTCAAGTTTAAACGTACAATGTTCGATTCTGTAACTCGATACTCCGTAAAACTTAGCGCAAGTCACATTCTCTTAAAGATTTTGAGGTGCCAACAAAATTGAAAATTTAGATTTAAACATGACGTGAATTTACCATGCATTTGAGATTATTCTCGCATTGTAAACATCCACGGATGGATATTCCTCCAAGTTGAAGGTACTTTTTACCTACACATTGGAGGTTTTTTTTCTTTACCGTTGAGGGCAAATAATCCTCTCTTTGAAGGAAACTTTTCCTCCAAGGAATGGCGGGGATGATACCAGCAATAATACTCTGCTTTCATTTATGTACAAAATTTTAATCCTTATTAAATGATATCTTTTTTTTTCATGATATTTAATACATCAATCTCCTATGATGACTCTTAAAGTAAGCGATTATGTTACAGTCAAACCTTCTTATATCTCAATAACTGCATCAGATCAGTTTTTTGTGGATAAAATCTCTACATGTTATGTGTAATAGTTCCGATTCGATTTGATATGAATCGTTTTGCAATATGAATGCAATAACCCTATGTCAAGGTATACATGTTCAAAAGTGGGCAATTGGTCCTGTCAAGAGCACACTTAAATGCGCGCCCAATGGTAGTCCAGTGGCTTTCACTCTTTGTAAAAGACTTGAAGAAAACGATCACTCTTGAGAAAACCGAAGATATGATTCATGATTTGGCAGATTGAAAGAGCTTTCTAACCACCCTGAAGTAGTTTTTTTGTAGAAGAGAGCGCTTAATCATCACTTGGCCCTCGATACGTTTGGATAAAAGTTTTTCAGCCAGAAATTCGCTAGTTCTGAATCTATGTGATAGAATGAATTCCATCTTAGTTCGTATATGATTCACAGTTATAGCACGCAACATCATTTGGTAGGGGCAAAAGAGTTAATTTCTGAAGGCTTTTTCCTAAAGTAGCATATTTGAAGCTAGCATTGAACAGTGGGTCCTTCAAGAGTAGCATCGCTAAGAGCTGATACCTTGCAGAAGTTTCCCAATGGATCGAGATCAATAAATTCTAATTACGTACATTATATGCACGTGATTGGAACCGCTCCAGTACAATAAATATCACCCTACGTTTGCCCGAATGACACCTTCAATGTTTGAAAGAAGAGGGTCAGTTCTGTCGAAGTAGATTCCCAACGAAAATAGTATTTCAATCAACGATGGACCGAAGTCACTACTCGAATGACTGCTCCATTTCTCATACTGGTTTTTCATTCCTCACACTAGTGGGACATCTATTATCTCATTAGACATTTTTTGCAATAGTGGAACAACAACGAGGGTGAAAAATCTCTCAACCATGTGGGAAATGTTTTACAAGTGTGAGAAATATTTCGCGCGTGCCAGAAATGATTAAACCTGAGCGTGAGGAATAAAAAATCGATGTGAGAAAAAGCTCGAGTGAGGAAATCCTTCCGCTAACGTTAATGCTTTTGGAAGGAAAATGTCTGCGGAGAATGAAGAGAGCGAGAAATTAAGAAACTGGAAATAAAGTGAGAAATAGCAACCGTTCCGCATTTTTTACCCTGAATGCTTATCACACTGAGAATTGACGGAAAAACTTCTTACATTTCTCTTGCTTACAAATACTCATACTTCATTGCCTATTACAATGGGCTTCTTTAAAAACTGGAACAAAAACTTGTTTCTTGTTTCGTGCGCATGCACGTCAGTACAGCATCTCAAAAGCCTATTTAATTTAATCGTCAGTTACCAAATTTACAAACATTTCAGGAATAGACAAGGTTTCAAACGATTCGTCATCATGTTCGCCAAATTTGCACAATCAAGAAAAATCGCTTTGGTTTGAGAAAGCCAATGATGTACGATACTGGCTCAAAAAAGTAAAAACGACTATTGAAAAATCCTCTACAACATAGTGGGTTTGGTTATCTTATTCGTTGGCTATCTCACGGAATAGTTTTCAAAATCAAAAATGACGCTGATACGTAAAAACTTTTCCAATTTATAAATCTAATAACATCCGAAAAGTCTTCATACTTCGTTACTTTGCGGCATTTTCGTGGATGCTAGGAAGCCCACCCGAGTAGAGAATGTTGGCATTCTCCTAATTTCAATTTTCGACGCGACCGAGCTTCAGATTGGGGCGAGCGTCTACCGAAAGATCTGGCCCTCTGCTTATAAAAATGATCAGGCTAGAGAACTCGTAGTACGAAACAGTGAAAAATTTTTGTCAAAAAAATATTTCACAAAAGTTATTCCATCTTTTTCGCCGATCAGTGTACTTACATGGTATGTATGAAATAACGCGAGCGTATATTGTCACTAAAAGATCACTTGAAGAATAAGTACCTATAAACTAGAAAAATATCATCAAACGTATTTCTCTGTTGTATTGCTTTATACAAAACAAGATTGTTAGCAGATCCGTCACGTGACGTGGGATTCAAGTTGTCTTGTTACTTTTAGCCATGTTGTGAGACGCCCAATTTAAAGAAGTTTTCCAAGAATTGCACAAAGCTTCGTCAAATTTACTTCGAAAGTGTTTTTGCGCTTCAGTCTCGGACATTTCCAAGACCAACGTATCTCGAAGATAATTTAGGTCTTTTTCAGAAGACAACTCGGGTAAGCCCGTCGAGATCATCATGGCGAATAAGGAGAGAATGAGACTACCGTGCCTCCTAAGAACCAAAAAAGCTTGTTCACAGTGATCTTGAAATCTCTGAAACTCCTGCGCAGAGCCTTTCTTCGTCTGTCCTTTGTTGATCACGTGGACGAAATCATTGGTCAATACGAAGGGCACCCTCTCCCTGCGGATGCCGAATTTTTCCTTGAAGTGGCCGAGTATGTGACCAAAATCTACGTGAAAGAGTTGCCCGGTCTTTTTGACCATGATATTGTCCGAATGACGATCGGCAATGCCCAACACGTAGGTGGCAACGCAGTACCCGGCACAACTCAGCGTGAACTCCTCTATTGCTTTGTTCAAAGAGTTTTCGGTGCGATTGTGATCTTTCAGCCAGGCCAAGAGCGAGCCTCTCCTGAAGGCCGCTGTTGCCGGGAACGTACCTTTCTCTTTCTGAATATTGGCGATGGTCTCCGCGTTGAGCACCACCTCGATCAAGCCGACCCTGTTGTCGGTCGATATGCACCCGTACGGATTCATTCGCAGATCCAGGCCCTCGTTCTTCCAAAGCTTGTCCATGATGCGCAGCATTTGCAGGGTGAGCATGTCCTGGCGCAGATCGTCTCCGTGCTTGAGGATCAGGTGGACGTCGTCGCCGAAGGGGTCGACGTTCTGGAAGGCCAGGCACAGCGGCCTCATCTTGCTGTCCATCACCCTGCACTTTTCGAACCTGATGCCGTTCCACCTGAAGCTCGGGTTGAGCGGGTTCATCACGTTGGAGAAGGCCTCGCGGCAGTAGGGGTCCCTGATGTAGTCCTGCAGGCACTGGTGCGCCGCCTTGCGGTCCTTCTTCTGCTTGACCTGGTCGCAGGCGCTGCCCAGCTTGTCGAGGCACTCCATCTGCTTGAAGAGGGCCCTCATGTGCTCCTGGCTGCCGCGGCAGTAGGCCTCGAGGATGAGGCCGAAGCGCACCGACACCGAGCCCACGTGCATCTCGGAGCGCAGGTGCCAGAAGAGAAAGTGGCCGATGCGCTGGTTGTCGAGGGCGCGCCGCAGCAGGAACTCGGTGAGCTCGCACGACAGGTAGTTCTCGTGCTTGAGCGCCTGCACGAGCTGCAGCAGGAAGAGGCTGAGGTCCTCGTCGCTTACGTCCTTGAGGCACTTTACCGCGAACGAGCGCACCGTCTGGTCGGCGTAGGCGTAGTCGAGCAGCTCGAGGGCCCTCTCGACGGCGAGCTTGGGCCAGCGCAGCACGAGCGAGGTCGCCTCCGACACCTCCTTGTAGTCGTTCCACTCGACGCACTGCAGCAGCTTGGCCAGGATCGTGGGCACCTTGGTGATGCACTGCTCGCGCATCGACCAGATGTTCTTGCGCTCCTGCTCGTGCAGCTCGTGCAGCGGGTCCCTGTCGGCGAGCAGCTGCAGTGCGTCTATCTGCTGGCGCAGGTCCGTGTCGGAGACGCTCGTGGGATCGAACTCGGCCGAGTTCTCGCGCGACTCGCTCAGCTTGGTCGCGAACTCGACCAGCCGCTCGGGCGACGGGTAGATGATGATCTGGTCGCGCGCGTACGTGGGGAAGGTGAGCATGAGCGCGGCCGCCCTGTCGATGTGCGGGTTGGACACGACGGTGCCCAGCGGGTGCAGCAGCTCCTCGTTCTGGATGTCCTCGGCGTACGTCCACGTGTACAGCGTCATCGCGCCCGCCCTGAACTGGCTCTTGAAGTCGTAGATGGTCGTGTTGGCCCAGCACAGCGGGTTTATGAAGTACTCCTGCTTGCAGTCCTTGACGAGCTTGCGGCTCTTTATGCCCTTGGACGTCTTGCCGATCTCGTAGAGGACGCAGCAGAGCCGCGTGTTGCGCGGAATGTCGCGGATCTTTATGTCGAAGCTGAGCTCCTCCTCCCACTCGCAGCTGCCGTCGGCGCGCACCACGATGTCGCGGCTCCGCTGGCTCTCGCAGAGCGACTTGCCGCCGTGGAACAGGCCCGCCTGCATGCCCACCTCGACCGTCCTGTGCGCCGCCTCGCAGTTCAGCCTCGATATGCCGTTCACCGTGAACTTGAACTGCTCCTCTATGTGCCACGAGTACGTGTACTTGCCCTTTTTGCGCAGCGTCAGCGTCGAGAAGGACGGCCTCGTGCCCCGGTTCAGGCTGTCCGAGTCCGGGTCCTCGTAGTCGTGGTCCTTGTACACGGCGATGCTGTTCATGCTCACCACGACCAGCGTCGGCGTCACGTCCTTCGCGAGGCACTCCTGGATGTAGCTGTACTGGATGAACGGGTGGTCGCCCAGTAGGTACTCCTCCTGGCCGCAGATCTTCAGGACAAAGTCTCCGGGACGGTCGTCTCGCAACGTGAGCGTGGTCGACAGCTTGTTCTTGGCCAGCAGAACGAGGTGTCGCGGCGTTTGAGAGTGAGCGACGAGGAAGGTGTACGACGTGTCTGCGTTCTCGAACTTGGCCACGACCACTATGTTCCCGTCTTTCAAGCGAGACTCGATCAGTTTGGGGATACTCGAGGAAGCCGCCAGCCTCACTGGGAACTGATAGAGAACTTTCTCCGTCCAAGATTTTTTCTGCCTTTCGAGGGCTATCTCGTCACCTAGGAGCCTCATTTTCCATCGAAAATCGTTGACCTCGGAATTCTTGAGTGCGACGAACTCGTGCAGACCTTTGCCTATTAGAAGACCGATCTGAGAATCTAGATTTCTATCGGCTTTGGTGTCTTCTTTCTCAACGAGCTTAAAAACCGAGCAGAAGGGCTTGATGTCACACAAGCGCCTACTTTCGTCCCTCAGTTCTTCTGACTCGGCATTGGCGTTGATGCACAAAAAAACATACGACTGCGAATCTCTCAAGATTCCATGAAGTGGATATTTGCTTGCTTCATCCCAAACATCTTCTTTAATTTCTGATAACGTCGTATTGCGGTTTGTTTCGAAGGGAATGACGACCCCATTAGGCATCAAACATGTTAGTTCGACAACCTCTGTTGGGGTTTTTGACCAGAAGTTGTATGAATAAGCAGTTGGAATGTGAACCATTTTGACTCTTGTTTCGTCAAAACTGTTGCTTATTTCTAACATTCCGGCTCCCAACTTTTGGTAGAACCTTTCCGGATTGTCTTCAGCCATCAGAAGCTATTTTTCAACGGTGTGTCTAGAAGTCATGATCCAATACTCAGTCTGAAAAAGTAAAGACTTGGTTGAAATGTAATTTTCAATGATGAAGAAAAACTGCTCTTTGGATTTAATCAGTTCTGTGATGAAATGAAATTCAACTCAATTGAACAGTGCAATAGAAATGAGTATGGACAGATGAGGCCTATTTGTATTTTTTGGGAAGATTTGGATGAAAGGCACTCAGAACAATTAATTAAGTAACAATGAGCTAGGCTTTTAATATTTCATAATCGAAGGGAACGTTATTTATCTGTACCCATCCATGAGATGCTTCCTAGAAATATTAGATTTCCCAAAAGAAATTTAAATATGACTGAAAAGGTCTGACAAAAAAGACCTAGTTATTAATCAAAATTTTGGGGAAGCTGATGTAGATATTCAGCAATATTGCAAACTGTGAAGAAACATCAAGCTCTACAAAAGCTTCGATTTGTAATTTGCATCTTCCATAGTTCTGTATATGGAGTGACGGTCTCACAGTTCTACAAAACTCAGAAGCAAAGTACCTCAAAGGAAATTGTACACAAATTCTTTTTCTCCCAAGAGCGGTACAGACATTTTACATATTGAGCTCCACCCCCAAAGCACCTTCTATAAATTCACTTTCAAAAAGTAAGGTATATTCTCTTTCCCTCTCATTAATTGTCAAGATAACCCTCATTGAAACACTAGATGCCGTGTAACTAATTATCTTTTACAAGTGAAGAATGTTTGAGAGGAATATTACCCAACCCATACTGAAAATACCCTTGAAAAAATTTCGCATGATGAAGTCAAAGATAACTGGATAATCTTTTACAAAATCTTCAGCTTCATCAATAATTTATATTCTTGGTCTATAAACTTATCAACAAGAATGAAATTTGATTAGGTTGTTACTCTTGAATCTCTTTATGGAACTTTCAAATATGGTTGTACATTTCTGAGTATGAAAAGACAAGACATGAATTCTGAAAATCTTAGACTCGGTTTCTCAAAATGATCGTGAACTTTCTGTTATTAAAAAGGTAAATGTGAATGATGTCTTCGTCAAACTTGAATTTCCCATGTTTCTAGATTCATTTTGCAATAGTGCATTTGATGCTCATGCCAGAAACATTCCAAAAAGATCTCTTGCTCTGGTATATTTGTGGACATTTAATTCAAATTTTAGATATGCATGAGAGAAGAGTTCTGTAACACTTGTAGAAGTGTAAACTTGAGCTGTATATTTGAAGAGCGCAAGCAGCTCACCACCATATTTCCGTTAGAGCTGATCAAGCAAACAAGGTAGTAGCAACTAAACAATAAGTTTCAATGATATACATTCAACTTTTTTTTGAACAATAAAATTGAGACCTTTGCTTGGAATATCATGTACTAGATCTCTCAAATCTACTGTTAATGAGCTAGACATGATAACGATTTTGGAAGATAAACATAGATTCTTTCACAAGAGAAGACTTTCGCTCTCATTCTGCAAAACATGAAAAATACAACTACTGATGCAAAAGGAGCTCTAAAAAATCCGTAGTGTAGGCTGTTATCCTCATAGCCATACCAAAACATATTGCTGGTTGCTTCAACCTGAGACTTCAACCTGACACTTCAAGAATATTTGTTATGTTACAAGCAAACCATGATCATAGTTGATGAGGATAGCTCTAAGAATGTATTTTGACAAAAAAAGACTCAAGACTACTGTACTAGCAATCGTCCCCACATGTCGTCGGCGTTAGACAAGCAGTCTCTAATGCTGTTTGTTCATGGTACACAAAATGATCTACCGTACAAACTTCTTTTGCAAAGTTCAACTGGGATGATTTTCTAAAGCAAAAATGTGTTGTCTGGTTGGGTAAGAGCAACTACCACAAAGATGATGGACAATACTAGATTTTCAAACCAGATATCTTAGAATGATTGTTGAGCAACTGTGGAGGAAATGCTTACTTCAAGAGATACATTGCACCAATGATGATTATAAGAGACTTTTTGTTCTGCAATTCATGAAATCTCGCTGAAACGAGGGAAATTAAGGTCAGATATGTGCAAAATCAACACGTCTGGCTCATGGGGAGGTTATACGAATGAAATGCGTACCTTCCGTCTCTTCTTTCTCAAGCTCCATAACAGTTTACAGATATCCTGTTCACAGCACATAATA
>JAPYYZ010007347.1:0-11358 GCA_030522705.1 Eretmocerus eremicus | reverse complement strand
CTCGTGCTTGTCCATTAAATTTCCATCTGAAAGCGAGCACGAACGAAATAAGTCTTCTCTATGTCGTTTGCTCGCGCAATCGATTTATGAGGACGGCGACGTCCCCGACTGCCACGAGCTATCTTTTGCTCTCTTTCTCCCGCAAATGCTGCCCGAAGAGGAGAAATTTATTTCCTCTCGAGCGCCACTCGAATAATTTATTCATTCATCGGTGCGGAAATTCATCCTCTCTTTGCGTCTCGGTAAGATGAACATTTGGGAGCCAGCTGCATTGTGTTCCGCTCTTAAACACTTCATCGATCGGCTCTTTATCTGTGATGAGGTGATCCGTTTATCAACTCAAATATTTACCTCCGACAATAGCTTCTATTGCTTCACTTTCAAGCCTGTTCGAGAAAATTGAATTCCTGGTATAAAACTTTACTCTCTGAAACTTTCAAGCAGTCATCACACATTTTCAACTCGTTCGTGAATCCTCTGGTCATCGCACTCAAAATCGAATGTTGGAATGATTGATGAACCGAGTGACTCGAGAATCCACTAAAAAGTTTCAGCTTTTGTAATGAGCCAATGAAGCAAATGGAACTACTGAGCCTTTAGGAATCAATGAATAGTCTTGTCGTAGCCATTTTCCCCGGATTGCTTGAACTATTCTTTGATTTCGGCCCAAATACGAGTAAGCGAATGTGTATCGATGTTTAACTTGGTTCCATCCACTCCTTTTTTGACCCAATTCGAAACTGCATCCGAGAAATTAAGCTTTTTAGCAATTTAGCTTGCGTGGTTGATTGCGTAGGTTGAGTATCCTTTGTGGTCAAGTCCTTCCCAGATTCCTCAAATAACCATTTCGATTCGGGTCAAACGAAGAGTTGATGGAACAACGTTAGACAATGACAAACATTCGCCAACTCGTAATTTGACCCAAGTCGAAAAAAAGTTTGAAGAGTTAGGGAAATACTTTTTTGACGGTGGCTGCGCGATTTTGACATGTCCTTAATCGGGAGTCCAATAATTCACAATTACTGTAGACCGTAGAGACGAAATCTGTGCCAAGTGTCTAAAGTACTTGGTGTGGGGAGTTTTCAAAATTTCGCACGGGGCTTTGGGTGTGTTGTGGAATTGGAGTGGAGTGGATTATATTCGGGAAACTGGAATCTTTTGAAGTGGCACCCTGGCGAAATTCATTGTTTTTAGAATAATAATCGCAAAATAATGACAATTTTTCTCTCCGCTCCGGACAATCATTCTTATAGTAATACTTTGCAATTGGGTCAGAATCCTGATTTTTGGCAACTCTGGGCAAATTATCGACTTGGCAGTCGATCTCGGTGTGCAAGCAGCAAGGTGTGAGCTCAAGATAATGCGGCTGTCGAGGATGAACGGCTTAATCCCCGAGGCGTTTTCTTCTTGCGCCTTGCTCGCGCTGCGCCACCAGTACACCGCACCTCGAGATCGCGTCGGGAGGGCGATTCCCTGGTCCGCAGTGAGGCTCTAGAGGGCGGTAACGGGAGGGCGATTCCCTGGTCCGCAGTGAGGCTCTAGAGGGCGGTAATGCGGCCGAGGCTGCGGCACAGGAAATGAAGCTGCCCAAACGAGCTTCGCCCTCGTAGCCGTACATTGCAGACTCCGTCCGCAGTTCTGCCGTGTTTGAAGAGGGTGCTGGAAAAGTTGGAAAATCTTGGTAGTTTTGGCTCGCCGACGAGCCCGTTTGTTGCCTGCGGTGGAGCAGTTTGTGCGAGCGCCGAAGTTGGTGGTCGTGGAGAGACGAGCCGATATGTCCTCGAGTGTATGCGCGCGGCGTTGGATGGGCGAGCACCGGAGACACGCCACGCTGCGCATCCGCTTCCACGAGCGCCAACTGAATGAGCCTCCACTACGTGGACAGTCGCACGCGATGTCGTCATACGCACGTGTGCGATCGGCCGTTACTCTCTCGACTGAAATGTGTGCAACGAGCGGGATGAAAGCTCGGCCAGTGCCCTCCCTTTCTTGTATATTCGTACGAGTTCTCGTTCAATCCGTGCATAGGTGTTACAGGGAGCGAATAGATTCAAGGAGAATTTCTCTGATGTAGGGTTTAGGATACTATCCGAGCGCCAAAGAAATGGGGAACATTGAGGCGTCCACCTGCGATCTACTGTCATTTCCCCGGTTAAATTATCAAACCTATAGATCTTAACCATGATTTTTTGAGTGTAACGATGCACGATAGCCAATGGTCCATGAGTGCACGGACTCTCCGGATACGCAAGCTCTTATAGGTTTAATGAAATTCCAACAAGTCTTACAATTGACAGGGCTAAATCATTTCGTGAACCAATTACTGAGAGATTGGCATGATTCCGTAAAATGGATTTCGCTAAAGTTCACAGACATCTCTTACTCTAAAGAAATGGAGTATGTAAACAAGTTCACAGAGTCTTAGAAATTATTGATTTCTCGGCTACATTTTCTCACTTGACAATAGCTCACCACGAAACATCTTGTGCTACTGTAGCTCAAAAAATGCTCATGACTTACAAGTCCGACTCACTTTCTGATCCATTATACATGAATTTGATATATTTGCATAGCTCACCATGTTATTTTAATTAGCAAACAGCATACCCGCTTGAGTGAAGAAACCTTTGGGAATGGAGGCAAGCACACTCCTCATGATAATCGACCTCACGATTGAATGTTTGTAACAACACCTACTTCAAATTCTGAGGTTTCTTATGCCAATCATTTGGCAACATACGCATTCAATCGTCAACGGAATCAGGCTAAGATTCATTATTGTTACTAGTCATTCTCACACGATCTCACGCACTCTATATTTTAACGATTTTTCTCATTATCAAATCGCTCCATATAGCTGTTTTCACGGTCTTTTCCGATCGCTTTCACTCAAAACACCTCAACATTGGGGATCCATACCTCCGGAAAAGGCCAATCATCCTGGAATTTTGCATTCGTACTCCTCAACATGAAATTCAACCTCTCACAATCTTCGAAGGCATTCTAGCAGTCTAGAACTCTGCAAACTTCCTTTAGATACAGTACCTATAGGTTCGTATAATACGAACAGTGACAGCTTCCGCGCGAAACTTCCGAAGCAAAGAGTACCACATTCCATTGAAACAGTGGAGAAAAACACCATTTCCAAACATGTATAAAAGCTTACACCGTTTTTCTCGCGCTTGACAAACATTCAGACCTTCATTTGAGATCGACGTTCAAAAACACCACTGTCAATGGTGAAAAAAAGCATCCATTTCATGTATTTGCCATGAAATATCTTTCGTTCATTATATGCAGCCAACTCAACTGACCGCTGATTCTTTAATTGATTGACACATGAAATTGTGTAGGTAGAAAGTATTACGGGTATTTCTTGAAAGCCCTTCATACAATTAAGATCTGCAGCAAACATTTTGTAAGGTTAGAACATTTCAACGCATTCGTCAATAACGAACGGAAGGTGCTTCAACGCCGATCACACGGTACAGATTTTTTTTTGCAATTGCTATTACCAATGTTTTCCTTAGTCAAATACAAGCGAAACCCTATAGTAAATATTTTTATCATGGACCGTTACATAGCATGTGTTCACGATTCTTTTTGCGGTTTGTTATAACGTTATTGGACTTTCGTGATCACAACTCGTTTTTCACGATGCTTGTCACGACGCGCGTGACAACGCTTGTCACGACCGCCGGTCGTGATTTTGTTTAAGTTTTTGGATGTTCGGGTGGTGTCGGGATTTCATAATCCAACACCTCCTCAAAACCCAAAAACTTGAACAAAATCACGAACGACGGTCGTGACAAGCGTCGTGAAAAACGAGTTGTGATCACGAAAGTTGAATAATGTTATGACAAACCGCACAAAGAATCGTGATCACGTTCTTTGTAACGGTCCATGCCAAAAATATTTTCAATACCGAAGGTGTTATTCTCCGCCGAGCACAAGAAATTAGTTGTTATTCTTCACAGAATCCACCGTTATATAATGAAAGATATCTGTGAAATTCTAGCAAAATTCAGTCTCAAGAGTATGGCACTCTCTCAGGTAGCTGGAATAGCAATGGAAACTGGGATCAATCAAGAAAAAGAGATGCTCCTGGCCTGAACGAATTATACTAATAACGAGATAGAATTGTGCCTAGAGAATTCACAGGGAAATTCTGATTTCTCACTTTGACCCGATTTACGGGTAAACTCCGTATTACACTCTTGCTAGTTTAATATACTCGTACGTACCTATATATAAACTGATAACACTCCAGTAATTCCTCCACATTGCATTTCCTCAATTCCCCTCCAAAAATAAATGTGCGACATTAATTAAAGTAGGTTTTAGTCAAGTTTGCCACTGTACTCCATACATTCCAGAAACGAATAAGCTCTATTTCTGTATTGCATCTCGTTTAGCTTTAGTTATTGTTCTCACGTCTATTTGTGCTCGGCTTTCGCGAGAGAACTCAATTTTTCCTTTTAATTGTAACGCTCATTGCAAGGTTGCTTTTATGAGGAAAGGCCCCAATTTTTACCAATTCACGTGGAAATCGGATACTTTGTTAATAGTATATAATGGTCGTTGTTAATAGCGCATTTGCCGACTCAACATGACTAGTACGCTAGAAATGATAGAAAAGTTTCAGCCCTTCTAATGCAAGCTGCACTTATTATAGTTATTATTATTTGGCCCATGGATTTGATTCGGGTCAATTTGTAGACAAGCAGCTCAAATCCTTTTTTTCATGGAATCGTTTCGAGTGTAATTATCCTTGCCTCCGAAAAGCAGATTTCAAGAGTGGACGTATTCTTCCCCATGGTCTTGAATGGAACTCTTGAGTCGTGCCGAGTTTGACATGGATCTAGGAAATTGTTTTCATCATGCATTCGATGAGATTTTGCTTTATAGAAGAGTATCCCCAGCATGTCACCAATCGGATCATTCAATCGTCGATGTGGTATTTTAATTCGTCATACACGGCATGAGAGTATTCGAGCGAGTTTTATCGGATTGTTTCATTACTCCCTTATTTCAAAGAGATAGGGCTTTCAAATACTGTATCGTAAAGTCTTCATAATAGAATTGAACGGATTAATTCGACTGCACAAGCCTCGAATAACCTTATGGCACATTTTCAGAGTATTTTTTTCTGCGGCACTGCACAGTCTTCGTTAGAAAAGTCATGGAGACTGTATATATGCGGATCAATTCCACAATGCTACAACTTCCGCTGGAGTATATTGATTGTGACCACAGCCTGTAAAAATTTCATGTGAATATCGGAGGCAAATTGGCATCATAGACATCTGGTTTTATAGATTTTCAGCAAGAGTTTTGAGCGGTTGCATGGAATTAAGTAGCTACCAATAAAGTTTTAGATTGGAGTACATTTGCGATCATTTAAGTATAGTATTAAAATACTAATGCCATCTCATAGTAGTTTGACGAATTTTATGCCTAAACACTAGTGATATCTCTGAAAAGAATCGACGGGGCAGGCAACATTTGATCTGATTCGATGAATAAAAATCTTCTCATTCTTGCACGATTCGAATAAGCGATGAGAGATGTTTAGACTTCAAAATTGCTTGGAACTCGAGTGCACAGAATTCCGTGGCAAGCCATGTTGGAATCCTAGTACGTTCCTTTTCCAAATGTGATCCCTGCCGATTTCTGTAGAAAATATATATGAATAGTTATGATTTGGGTAATCTCTGGTCGGAGATATCTCACGAAGGGCAAATTAACCTCTGCTCTCATTATACGGAGTTAGAGATTACGCTTGATCATACAGTCTTAATCCTCATTCCAGTAAATATTTGCAAGCAAGGACCTTTTAAGTACATGATATATGTGATTCAGAACTCAATGATACAATTTAATTCAAATTTATTCTCTCAGTTCCATCTTATGTATAAAAGAGCTAGTGATCGGACGTGAGTCACTCGTTTTCGTTGAGGAAAAAAGTCAACATTGTTCATAATGGTATGGATAGTCATCATCTCACTGCTTTGAGAAAAACTTCCCAGGGTAATTTGGATCTTGCACTTGATTCTATGATGGGAGAAATAACGAGGATAGTTAGCGTGGGAAGTGGAGGGGAAGTATAGCGTTCCTGCGTATAGAAAAATCAATTTTGATCTCGGGAACGTGGCTTTTGCACGTATAAAATTATCTTCGTGCGCATGAAAGGAAATAACCTCGCTTTGTGCTCAACGACATTGAAAATTGACCCTCTGATGAATTTCACCCTCATCATGGAGAGTAATGCAGTGCATTCTAGTGAAGCAACGAGACCTTGAGTTCAAATTTCGAACAGACTTGGATCGAGTTTATTCAATCATGTGCAGTATGAATGCGTTCAAGTTTGCAATGCTCTGCAGATTTCACTATGACTCTTGTTCAACGTCAAGATTTTTAATACAGGCTCTTCTAATCTTCAAATATTTGGCATGAACTGTGGTATGTTTGTTTTTGGGAATAGAAGCTGCGAATCTTGGAAAATGAACCTCACCAACGCACGTGTCCTTCCCAGACCAAGTTCAAAGATTAATTTTTCCCTCTTCTCAGCCCTGAAACATAGTGTGTAGGCTGAATTCGAAAGTTCAGGGTGTCAAAATTTGGCTGACTTGAGTCCAGAAACGAAACTCGACCAGAACCGAGTGGCAAACTTCTTAATGTTTAGACACAAGATGAGCCCGGTGGTAGACGATTGGATCCATCGGAGAGACTCAAATTCGATGCAAATGAGCTTACTCGAAAGCGTTCCTAGATTCCTATACTATTTCCAACACGATTCGTACAGAGGCATAATTGAAATCCTAGAATCCTAGCGAGGATCTGTCCACGCGAATCGCACGGGGGTCGAAAATGATGGCGTGGACTTGCAAATTTTGCGCCCTCCGCGCAAATCTGCGGTAGCGCGGAAAAACACGCGTGGGAAAGCAGGGGAGCGTGTAGCGCAGAACGTGTGCGTGCACTGGCCTGGTGCGATGCGAGTAATGAGCGATGCATAGAGTGCGCTGAGTGAGCAGAGCAGACCCTCGCACAAAGTCACATGCACTCGCGCACGTTCATTAAAAAATCGAGCTATCCGAGCCCAATGAGTGATGCACGGGATGATTGTGTATTCGCTGCACTGCCCCACGATTCGCCCTGGAAAGTCATCGAGGTGCTGCGACTCTGAACGAGCAAGGAGATGAATATGTGCGAGACGGGTGTCAAGTACGAGATGGAGGGCTGCCCAAGTGTGATATTGCAAGCTTGCGCTTGCGCAACGTCCTTTTCGGAGTTCAGAACTTGGCATCCGGTACTGTTTACACAAACATGAATTTACAAGACTCAATTGCAGGATACTCTTCAAAATTCCACTTGCGAACTGATTCTACTGGGCTTTCTTGCCATATGAGAAATTGAATCTGACCCAAACCTCTATGCCTGACAATACGTGACGTGTTGGACATGAGTCTCAGCCCCTTGAATTATTCTGAGAGGTTAATAGTGAATAGATTAGATGAAGATACTACCGTTTGGCCCCGATCTCTCCACTGGGCTCGTCAGTATGACGACGGAGTGATTTTTCATAGGCAGCTAGGGTGATACATTAGAAAGGCTGTTTATATTGAGAAGACTGATGAACTTTTTCATGACTACGAAAAACCATAAGCTATCTGGGTGTGGAGACCCAAAACAGAAAGCTATGAAAAGTGCCTAGTGAGACTTTGAGATCTCAGACCGTAGGCATTTCACGGACCCAATGCCTTAATACACGAATTTAATATGTCACGTGCAGAAATCGGGTAATTTAACTTTGTCGTTTCTCGCATTTATAGGTATAGAGGGTCGAGTCAGCTTCAATCTCTCATATGGCAGGAACCTATAGACAACATGATAACATTTTGTGTACCTTGCGCGTGACATGTAAGCCGGATTTCTCTAAGCTGTCATCGATCAAAATTTTGCCCGTATATCATCTTTTACTCAAAAAATTATCATGATCTCACTTTAGGGGGGATGTTTGCTTTGAAACAGTCGTCGCCTTTCTTTGCCAAATTGAGTGGAGAATTGATGCCGATGGAATTTGTCAACAGTTATGACCTCAATTCCATCTGGTTAAATCTTATTGGTGACACGTCATGTACGCCTCATCGTATCTAAGACTCATGCTAATTGATTCGAGAAAAATTATTCAGAGCATTCACGGGATATTTCTCGCAGACGAGGCCGAAGAATCGCTGCACATTACAATTGATAGTTTTCGTAATTCCCCGAGTGCTCGCTGCAGTTGGAAAGCATCGGTTGCAGGCACACTGCCAGACGCGTCCTCGTTACGCCACGGCGTTTATCTGTACCTATTAAGACTGGCGCGAGGAATGAATCGCCTCGCAAATCCACACGTAGAATCCGGGAATCTGTCGCTCTACATTACAGCGAGAGCGAAGAGGGCAGGGATCTATCTGGAAATGGCATGATTTATGCGCCAAAACGTTTTGAAAGCTCGCCAGCTCTTTCTCGGGTTGCGAGCTTTACGCTGATGCACGTACAGACGGCAAAAGAGCGCAATACATTTCTCTTCGCGCATCGCCCTGCCTCCGAATCTCATTCAACGGCAAGATATTGGACCGTGAGTATAGATGTACAGGGCTCGCGAGGGAATAAAGTGCACTTTCCGCTCGGAAGAGTTTTCCCCGCCTCTTGTCTTGTCCGCGGAATAGAAAATGTGGTCGAGGTCCCCTTGTGCCTCGGGCTGCATTTAAATTTGCCAGTTACATTTGCGCGGGTGGCGAAACGATAGCCAAGATTGATGCGCTGAATCTAACCGATGCACGATCCAGTTTATGTACTGAGCTTGCACGGAATATTGATTGATTGATTGATACGAGTTTATTGGATGCTTGGGATGGGAACCCGTCAAACTCTGGAGGCAGATGCTCGAGCAGATGTGCATAGCAGAATGATTTCTACATTCAAAGCGCATTCTCACAAAAAGTATGTCAAAAGATCGTGGCACTATAGTCATAAGTGTTTACGATAGAAGTGTGTGTAGTGCCAATGACGCATGTAGATCTGTGCAGTTCAAATGAACAAAGCGAGAATAATCAGAACGATATCTAGGCTGTAGTACAATAATTAATTCAGACCTAAGATAGACTATAAAAATATAAATAAATATAAATGATGTAATATATAATGCCCATTTTAAATTAGGAGAATGCCTTCAAGAGGAGGAGGGATTTGCGGAGCGTTTGAGGTCCGCGCTTTCTCAGCACACTCTAATTTGTCACGCTCGACCAGAAATTGGAAAAGTTCGCAACTCGTTGAAAGAGATTGAGCGAAAATCGATGGAGGGATAACTTATTCAGTAGTCTGGATGCAACAAGTGTGAATGATTTGTTGCATTGCCGAGAATAGAATAAGTGAGGGGCTCTATCGATCTTAGCGAGTAGTGATAGTGGTGACCATAGTCATATGGCGTATCGCTAACAACAATATTGAGCTGCTCGTCGGATCTGGCGAGAATTTTCTGAAATTGCGCATTAATCTTCTTCGTAGATCTAGCGGATTGATCCAGGAAGTTGAGACTAGCGAGTTTCCACAGGTAACGAACGGGACGTGAACATCGAAAATCGAAACATCGTCACCGCGTGTGGCCGTCACTTGTATATCATCTGCGCTTCTCTTGTATTCTCAGCCCACGTGCATGAGGGTATACTCGTGGCGAGGATAATTGCGGGCAGGGCAGTGCACTTGCGAATAAGGCGTAAACGTCATGGGGGCATGTGGGCACGTATCGCATTGTGCAGGGCTCGTGTGGGGGATGTGCAGCTGTGCCGAAATGCGGGGGTGCTCCGACCGATATCGATTGCGCACCACCCGATGCGCGCACTTGCTCGGCTCAGCTGCGAGCCAAAGCTCAGCGTTTGCCTGTCTCCTCGTGTGCGAGGGATTTTCAGGCAGCGCAACTTTAACCCGAGTCGCGCTTGTATTCAGTACGATATGGAGCACGTCGAGTGTGGTGTAGTCTTGAAGCTGCTTACCTTTCGTAATAAATATCTTCAAAATTACCGATATAGCAATGGCTTTGAATTTTTGCAAATAAACGACCATTTTAAGCAAGAATGGAACGTTCTGGCATGCTCACTCTTTTGTATTCAAATTCGAGGATAGAAGGTTATTGTTGGAAGAACGACAGGCGTGAGATCCATTTGAGCCCAACAGGTGTTTGTTCAATCCATTGAATTTACAGATCGTGGATATGGAAGGACACTGGTTGAGAGCTATATAGCATATCTGAACCTGTCGCTGCAGAGAGGTGCTATTTCTTTTCAAAACGAATCACGCAAAAATATGATGATAGAACGAAACACGTTCGCAATCAGGAAGCACATCGTGAAGCTATTATGATACAATATTACAATTCACCTAGATTTCACGTACACATCGCGAAATGATCAGACAGCAATCGAGCAATCCAACGTCGTCACCTGCTATACGATGACAAGCACTTCCACTCCGTGCAAGCAGATGCAAATGCATTACATTTAACGCTTGCCACGCGTGACCCTGTTTCATCCTGCTCCTTCTCGAATCAACCCCTCCGAATTCCTCCCTCCAGCCTCTCTCCAACTTTGTCGCGGCTCGGCGAAAGCTCGGACCGCTCCCGCTGAATCGCCGCAAAATGGATTTCGTCGCGCCGAGATTTGCGACCTGTACCGTCGCGTGTAGAGGTACGCGTATACACACAGTTCTCCAGCCGCAGCCGCCAGGCACATCCTATAATGGAATGAGCTTTTGTGCCGCAACTGCGGGCGGACACAATATACCTAAAACCCGGTATATGCTTTGCTTATTTTGCATTACGCGATTTCGCCGGATTTGTGCGGCTAAGCCGAGATGCCTTTCAGCGAGTACTCGGGTGTAGCTGAATGCGCCCGATACGCGTCCACGCGACAACGCCTGTTGGCCAAGTGGTATAGCATTTGTTTGCGTGTACACCCTGCTAACGAATTTCGCCGAAACTTGCATATATTTTGGCCAGTTCTATTGATGTCTAGCGTTCAATGCTCCCATGGCCCAAAGAATTAGGAGAGTGACTTCTCACGGATTTGGGCTAGCTCCTTGACACGATTGCGAAAAAGTTGTTATAGAAGTACTGAGTTGTTGTATCGTGGTGTTCACGCGTGAACCGATAACGCCAATGCGAACGTCATGCTTTCAAGTATACTTGGGAACTAAAATTGTTGACCCGACCAATCTTAACGTTTTTGAGCTTATATGACTTCTCATTCTAAGACCTTCCAAACTCCTTTCTTACAACCTCAAATTTCAGATCCCGGCCATTTTTATGAGCAAAATGCG
>JAPYYZ010007343.1:0-12791 GCA_030522705.1 Eretmocerus eremicus | reverse complement strand
CGAGATACAGCTATGAACATTAGAGTTGCTAGTATATCTGTACATACGACTCCTTAATACGAACCCATGAGAGCAACGCTAATGTTCATAGATGTATCTCGGGACAGGGGGCCTACGGGACTAAACTCTTCGGAATACCTTCATTTCTCACCAAAACAAGATGATTCCCAAAGTTCTGGATGATCCGTGACCCGCAAGGTTGACTCTCTACTTGCAAGCGTGAAGATCTATTTTGTTTCAGTTTTTGGACTCTATTTTTTATGCATTTTCTGAAAAACTCTATAGGGAAATTATTGTTAGCGGGAAATTTTTGAACGAGATGAATGTTTCGTCCATGAAATTTTTGATGGGAGAGAGATATTGAACGGCGGGTGGATTATCTCTATTCCATATTTACTATCACTAGCTGATCATTAGAATACATTCTAGAAAAGTCTGAGAATCAACATTTCTCTAATTGTCACTTAGCATTTTTCCATTAGGTATGTGCCAAAAAAGTCATGTCCGCTGCATCTTATTCTCGGCAAAAAAAACCTTGGGAATATTCTTCTCACGTAAGATGAAGATATTCTTTGTAGATTCAATTTGAGCATGGTGAGCCAGTTGATTGGCGTATAATCTCACATTTTTATGCCATACTTTACGGGAACAAATTTAAAACTTGCAATAATTAACAAGAAAAAACGACGAATGTTTCCAAATACGAATGAGAATGTTCATAGAACGAGCCCAAAATCTGTAGATAGCATACAAGTGCAGAAACAATCACGACCACGAGGACCTTCTTTTTTGCTTTCTAACTCTGGAATTAGAATGTCATTCACACAGGTGAGACATTCATTCCATGATTAATAATTGTGGTTACGAACCACAGCAAAGCAAGATCAATATTATCCTATTGCGCTTCGAAAAAATTATTGGGCAATGGAAGTCATTTTGATGGAAACCCAAGGATTCCAAAGGAGTGCACGAGAAATTCTTCAAAGACCTATCTCGATTGTAATCAGAACCCGCCAACTTCAATGAATTTCGCCGGTTTTCCCATCGTCATTAGTTGGGATTGACGAAATTTGATGGCATTCAGCTGTTTTTTGTAAAGAAGAGGTTCAGACATGAAAATCACAAATTATTTGAAACATCCGCAACTATAATAAAAACCCCCTTTTCATCTATCAGGACCAGCCAGAAATCGTGGAAGTCCATTTTCCATACGAGGGATCAAGCCGGAGACGCCGTGAATCAGCTCGCGAGATCCTTGATACTCTCGACTTACCATGCAAAACCAACAAAGATTGTCCTGCGGCCCACATATGCAGCGAGAAACTCAAGAAATGTCGTGAGTTTTGGAATGATCTGTTCTTGCCTCGTGGAACTTTCTCCGTATATCAATTTTGAAATTTCAATTATTCTATTGAAGATGGCTTAGGATAATCTGATGTACTTCATTATTGTATTCATTACATATATTATTGCACCTTCATAGAGAGGGACATTCATTACAAGAAGCACTACTCATTACTAACCGATGACTCAACTTTTGTTACAAACTACTCTCGCCTAATATCAAATCATTTCGAAGCTGATGATCAGATCCAAAGAGAGTTACGAATTTCGAAAGCTCATTGCCATTTCGAAATTTTTTCATCTCGATAGAATTAGTCCATTCTTTTCACTAGTACTTATCAATAAGATTCTACTACCGTGCCTATTGCCTGTGTTGGACGAAGTGTTGATCAGAGGCAGCCAAAGACGGAATCTTTTCGATCGAATCATGTTTTTTTTTTTTCTATAAAAATGTGAATCGTCTTCTAATGTTACACCTAATTCCCATACATAATGATTCAGTGTATTTAAATGGAATAGAGCGGTTCCCAATACTGCAAACAATGGATGATGATTATATGCTGCTTATCACAATTCCTGCACCGACGAAAAGTTTGGACTTACGCAGTTAGTCTCTACTACTATTCATCCTACTCCTAGACGAAGCTGAATACGTACAGATACAGAAGCCCATATTCATATAGCATAATATCGACCAAACTCATTACAAAAGATTGTTTATGTTTTGAGCTCAACAGTAATCAATGTTCAAAAATACCATATAGAGATACATTGTGTAGCCCAAATCTCGAAGCAAAGTAAAATCTCAAGAGCCCTTATTATAAATTGAATCAATCCTGTGACAATGACTATTCCTCCACAGAACCAGAAAAAACTGCTCACGGGGCAAAAGAAACGACTCTTAATTCTCACGTCGCAAATGTATCAACAGCGAAGCCGTAGGAATAGAGATGTCAACTCTGCGTAGGAGAACACAAAATTCTCAGGAGTTTAGCAAATTGTTCATCTCATGATGAGAAATGTGAATAAATTATCGACATCCACGCGAATTTGTCGGAATCATTATTCATACTTTATATTCCTCAAAAAACTCATATCCCGCAAAAGTGAACGAAAAACAATTCGCCACCGCAAATATCGTGTAAAGATCGTTAACAATGATGCGGAGTATGCACTGTGAGGGGATGGGTTTCTAGAGAGTGATGAGAGAGTGAAACTATCCACAGAAAAATTTTCTTTTCAACAGCTTGAGAAAAGTATTGTGAGGTCTTAACCGTTCAAAAATTCTCTTTTATTTCCTAATTCAACTGGAAGTAATATGATGAGCTTAATTATACTGAAACTTCTATAAGAAGTTCATACATTTAGGATCATTTGGCTTCGGTAAGCCATATTATCATAGGATTTGGGCTACGGCTGCTTTGTACATTTATCTGATTCCGTTCGGAGTGTTCATCAGACAGGAGATGGCTCTGACGATGATGGTAATGGTATATGCTCTTACTTCCACTCGAACGCATAAATATACTCACTTTCACTCCTGCGTATATTTATGATACGATTGGAGTGATTATGAGGTAAACAGTTTTGAAAATCCCTCTAAAATTTGCAATTTTGGATGCGCGTATCATATGCATCAAAGTTCTTCACGAAAAATCTTGGAAGTGTTATGTTATGTTGCTATGTTATTTCTGTTATGTTGCTGAACAATTTCGACAATGGTGTGATCATGAGATTTCATTTGGCTGTTCAAGTGATCCTGATAATTATTCAGCTCGTAGATTTCTATTGTTTTGGGAAAGCATATAGTAACTCATTCATTGCCAGCCGTAAACAATGCGAACAGACATCGGATGATCAAAAACAATTTCCATTAAATAAAATCATCTGAAGTCAACCATACAAGCGCTTGGCATTGATATATGGATTATAACACAAATCGTAAATTGTTGTTAAAGCACGCCAAACCGAACTTTTACAAATGATATCGAAAAAGACACGATACACGACATGGATAGATAAAACAACCATGATCATGGACAGAATGTAGATGGGAAAATTATCCTGCTATGAGCTTGACCCGCACGTGAAGAGAATATCTTCCTGAAGGATGAAACGACATTTTGATGTTTCGACCTCGAAATTTCATTGTGCGCCCCGCCAATAAAAAAGTAATCTATGATCTGATCAGAATACCCACTATAGTAAAGCCGAAACGATGAAATGGACCTAAAAGCAAAGAGAGATAGGCGGAAATAGGGGTGGAAGAGGAAAGACTAAAGGAAGCGGCCAGATTTCCAGCGAGATAGCGGTCGAAAGTAGTCGCGGAAGTCATAAAGAGCTGGCAAATCTTTTCATTATCGCACCCTACATGAGACACACGTATATCATGGCGAACGGTTACTACGGGGCATTAATTTGATATAACGGACTCGGTCTCTCTGTGGAGGAGTTGTCTTGCTGAGAACTGCCTTGAGATATTTTTGCTCAAGAAGAAAACTCTGACCTCTATAGGCAACATATTGATAATGTCTACGAAAGTGCTGATTTGTACCCTTTCCAAATACCTTTAATATTCTGCTCAATTTTGTTGAAAGTGAGTAATTGTACAGTTGTGAGTAGTTGAACACTAAATCCGCAATACTTCCGACAGTGAAAAAAGGAAGGTCGTGCAGTAAATACAGGTAAGTACCACGAGCCGATGGGAGAATTTATACTAAAAAGAATTCTTCCGTGAAATTGAGATGTTTTCATAAGAGAGAATAAAAGTTTGATCAAAATAACGCGAAAAATAAAATTGCTGAGGTCCGCATGGAAGGGATAAATATGTTTTGGTTTACTGTAAAACAGTCATCAAGCCAAACTATATTAATTCAATTCTAGGATATACTCGCTAGACAGAGGTTGAAAACAATCGACAAATTGGATCACCGGAAGGAGAAAGAGAAACGCGACAATGATGAGAAACTCGAAAGTAAGAAGGAACCAATTAGATACCCCATTTTGTCATGTTTAGAACGGAAGCTCCTCACGTTACATGAGGAAACTAACTTTTTATTGCGGAATATAAAAAATGGAATTCTTAAGCTTCTGTTTATTTATTCTCCCAAATAGTGTAGAGAATGTGAAAGGATTAGAGTTACTTCTCACGGATTGAAGTTTTTTCCACGGGTGCTTACACGTTTTTGCGGTAGCCGTCATCCCCGTCAAATCACTCAAGCTTCGTGCTCTTTCATTCGGACCCATCCTGTCGTACCGACTATTGGATTTCTCTTCAGCAGCGATCAACGAGAGCTGAGCTTCCGTATACCGTCAATCTGCTCAACGAGTACAGTGTAAATTGCTCTTGTCTTTCCTCTTCATCGATGTGCATTTTGATTGCACGTACTCCACGAATCGAGCGATGACTCGCCCATTGTCGGCTCAATCACTCAACTCGCAATGAAGTCGGATCGATAGGTTGGGCATGCCTTCACCCACGTACAACACCTTACTTCGCCGTGATCATCCAATGGATAATGGAGAGTACAGATCGAATGCTCGCTAGATCAACTGGAATGGAAATTTTGCTTCTTGGAGCCCATTTCATTGATTTGGTCTATCTCCAATCCGACGTTCTTGCATTGTCCTGAATGATTGTTCTGTCTCACTTGTTTTGTCTTGATTGCACTCCGTCTCACTGTTGGTTCTAGTGAAGCGTACACGTGTCGGGGTAGCAAATCTCTTGGAGATACCGGGTTCAACACATTTAAGGGTGGAGAGCGTATAAAACCGATCAGATAATCCAGCAGCCAGTATACCCGGAAGCCACTATTTTCAAAAAACTGCGTCACCATCGGTTGATGAATTTAGTTGTGATGTAAAGTGGAGTCATTGTCCACGATGACTCTCGGACCAATCAAATTATAAGTATGTTGAGATTTACATTGAAATACACGTACTCAGAATAAATCAAATATATTCATGTAACCTCGCAACCGTACATGGCTCGGACGTGCGTAGGTTGAGTTAGAGCGATCCGATTCAGTCAATGACATGAAGCCATTGAATTACCTGATAATATACTCTGACCCGCAAAGGCCAGTCGAATGTTTCAATTATTTGTTTACCAACGATTGTGAGACAGTTTCTTTGAAAAGTGAAGAATTTAATATCAGCATGGCAGAGGAGCGATTTATTTCTTTTCATATCTTGTGAGCTCACGCATTCAAGACGTGCAGAAACATATCAAATCGAGCTTGAACTGTTCAGTGAGTTATAATTTTTGGATTTATTGCAAGAGCTTACTAATCGGTCGTTGAGTCTTCACAAAAAGTTCAGCTTACTAGCTGCAGAGTTTTTAATCTCGACGAGCTGTATCATCATTTTGAAATGGCGAAATTCGACGATGTTTTACCAAAAAAAACTCAATGATAGTATGGAATCGTACGGTAACGTTCCTGAGTATCCTATAAACTTTACATTTTCTTGGGATGAAACTTAATCCATCTCCTTTCAATTTTCTAACAATCGCTCACACTTTGAGAGAAAATAAAAGAAAAGTAGTATAGTTGCGAAGACTCAACGTGAATCTCCAAGTTGCGGTGAAATTCAATGCAAGAAAAATCCAAGTGAATCTCGAACTTAGAATCTCTTTATATCTTTCAACACTCTAACCAAGATGGAATGATAAACTCCGATGAACCATTACACGGAAACGCTAGTTTTACTTCCGCAGTTTGCATTGTTTGCATATTATCGTCGCTGAGATTTAGCTGTGTAGGTTACGTATATGCGCTCTAATAAACTGGAAGCAGCAAATGTACACGCGTAGCTATGGAATGCAAGAGAAGAATTCGGGCCGCTCCCTCCGCATGTGCTCCGTGGCTTCGAGTTTCCTTTCGAGAATGTCGCTTATTCGCGAATCACAGGAAGCGGGACGCACTTGAATGGAGAAGGAAATCGTCGGACCACTAAATTTCCTTCCTCGCAATCTCTGCCACGGCATACAAACCATCGTCTACTTAGAATTTCCCCGTCATTCTTATTCAATTTGATGCAAAAATGGCATAGCCTTGATGACAGCTGGAACCACATTGGCATTCTTTGTGTCGATAATGTTTACTGGAAGTTACGTCCACGTCCCTTTACTGTCTCGTGGAAAATAGTCTGATGGATTGATTACCTCTACTGATGACTGTTGCCCCATGAAACGTTGTGAAAAGGTGGATTCTATGAAAGATTTATAGGTTTGTCTAGCCTGATGTTTTCATATTTTCCTTGATTTCTTCGCTGACCCTTGAGTTTAGAAGTTGTTTACTTCGTCTGTTGTATATTCATTATGATTTACCGTGGATTTTTGTTCATCAAGGAAGTCAAGAGCGAGAAAAATACAGAGTAACAGTCGGTTCATTCAGATTTCATACGAGAGCTTTACGTGGAAACTGGGATGACAAAACGATATGTTTATAGTTGCTCGTTTTCTTGCTTTTGGAGATCGTGAAAATGAAAGACAATCGAAGGTCTGCTGTTGAATGAAAGTAGCCTTATCATACTTGTATCGGCGTGTGCAAATCACGAGCGGCATACCTCAAATCGAGCTGCTGTTTTTTGTTTCATTCACCATGCAGATGGAAATTCTTTGACCCTTTTCATGCTCTTCCCTCACAGAGTTGCTTGAGAATGTTATACCTCATACATATTGGACAATTTCAGTTTTTGAATTTATAACTTCTCAGATTTCGAGATGAATCGATCTTTCTTCAAGAAATGAATAACAATCCATCAGACTGTTCCAGGAATTCATAATTCCCCGATACTGTCATGATATACTTGGAAATTGCCTCGTACTCGCTCCTTGTTTCGTAAAACTGTTTGCCAAGGTAGATATGTCGAAACGAATCGCAAAATAGATACGCTACATTTCTCGCAGTACATGGCGCCATCTTCGAGCCGATGCGCAGAGTTGAGGGTACTGCTATCTCGACTGAAATACCACTCGCTAGTTCTGCGGTAGAGATCTGCAATATTCTCGGTCGCAAAGCTCCTAAACGAGAGTCTGCGCGAATTCGATCTGGATTATTCCCAAAATTTGGAGAATTTGTGTCAGTTATTGTGAGAATACTTGAAGCAGCTTTTTGTGAAAGATTATTAAACTGTCAACAAAGCCATCAATATGCTTGAATATTTTTTTTTTCAGATTAGAAGTCTGCGGTATTCCTATGATAGTTACCAATCAGGCGTAGAGTAACGCGATATCTCATCGATCAAGATTCGAGCTGTGGACGAAACTGACACAAAAATTCACCGCAAATCAGCGTACTGATCATCTCATAAAGGGAGGCAAGTAAATTCATTCCATCATAAGAGTCAAATAATTTCTCCTCTTATATTATGCTCCAAACCAACAGTTCACTTGTACAGGTAATTTTGTTACACTATTGTCATATTTTTAGAGGCTGACTGCTGTACAGAAATTGTTCATTCCCATACAAGCTTATTCAACCGAGATTCCATTGATTCGAGGCACAAGTCTTTCTTCAGAAAAAAGCCCAAACAAAAAAACTCCATTCGAACAAAAACTCGATGTATATAAGAATTTGAAGAATTTGTTTTAGAGAAACGACTGAGACGTTCAAAAATGGATCAAAATTCTAACAAATTGCATTTATGAGAGAATGAAGATTTTCTTCATCTCTTACGACGGATGAATGTAAAGTGTAGGATTCATCGGTGGGCGATAGTTGAGTTGCACAAGAACATGTCATATGAGATCCAAAGAATATCGAGGAAAAATGAGGACCAACTTAAAACAATCAGAACAAATTACAAAGCTAAAATGAAGTTCAAAAGAGAATCTACTTAAGAAAAGGGTCGATCATTTTCTGTACAATGAGTTACAGGCGAGTCGAAAAATTGTCCCAAGACACAAGGGAAGATCTTCATACGTCTATGAGTCTGAAAGCCGATCGGCTCTCTAATCGACTGTCGTCTGCAATTTTTCAGATGTCAGAATTGGAAACTGCACTTGATTCAAAGGAGCTTGATAAGTGCTAGACTAACAAAGGGAGGACCAGGGGTCCGTGAAGAATCCCAGGCGTCTCCGTCAAATTGTCCTTCTGTTTCCAGCTACAGCTATAGACATTAGCATTGCTAGTAAAATCTACGATTTACGATGTTTCTACACGAGCCTGTATGGGCAATGCTAATGTCTATAGCTGCACCTTGGAACAGAAGACCGATTTGACGGAGATGCCTGGAATTCTTCTAGTTCGAGTCTGTAAAAAATTTTTCACGAAGATTGGTGACCCGAACTCTTGGTCTTCCCCTTGTAAGTATCATCGATTTTTTTATACATGCAAATTAGTAATAATCACCCCAAACACAGACTGCGTAGATCCCATCCATTCAGTTTGAAATTATTTTTTCGGTTGAGATACTTGACAAGGAGGCTCAGCAAAGTTAACTGCATCATGCATTGACTTATGTAGATAGTCATCGCTATACCGTGGTATCGTGGTTTTCCTTGTCGGAGACTTGCAAGCAGGTTATGAGATCAGGAGTATAGAGACCGGGTTGAATGCAATGCTGATTAGGGTCCGTGTACGGGACCATTGAAGGCTGCTTGCCCTCTACACGCTCAAAGCTCATCTTCTGCGTAGCGATCTCCAGCGAATTCGGATAACCAATTACCTGGTTCACTTGGGATACGAGGCTGGAAAAGTGAGCAAAAAAGATGCAGGTTCTGCGGCTACTCTCTGGGGAAAGGATCGAAGAGAGAGTGGGCGGGGGAAAATATGGAAGACCTTGCTGCAATATGGAGGAGAGCAACTGTGCAAGTTACCGACTCGGAAAGATGCAAGAAAGTTTCCAACTTCTCATTGGATGGCTCCATAACTAAATTTTTGTACGAGCGTTCTCTGCGATACTTCGTAAGAATCTGCATCTAGTACTCACTTTGCGAAAACAAATCCTGAGGCTCAGTAGTTTCAAAGATCTTACGCCGTATCTTCAACTTATAAGGGCTTGCAAAATAATAAGCCAGTTTATGATGTCTCACCTCGTTTGCTATTTTTTTAATGGAATCTCAAAGTAATTTCGATCATCAAGAATTGATTTTCCTGTGATTATTCACTTTCAATCATTTTCCAGAAAAGATGAAAGTAATTGAATCACGGCGGGGGAGGGGGTCGATCAATGTTGAAGCAACTCCATCTACTGAATGGCAAAAATCTACTCAGTTGATGCATTTTCTGGACTTTCAATGAAAAATTTTTTCATGAGAGTTTTTATCACGTTCGTGTCGCATATGTGCCTCTGCGACTCATGCGTAATATTGAGCATGAGCCAATAATGATTGTGTACACGAATACCGCTGAATTAGAGCATTCTGTGACCGTGAATTCGCCTATTCGCAATTTTTGAATAAAAGCAAGTTCTCTTCATTCATGGGTTATGATACTCGTTTGTATATATGAGGCGATACTCGACAAAATTTGAGGCTACATTGGATGAAGCTTTTATTAGGACAGGATGAATGGACCCTTCGCGTACATCGCAAGTTTTTTTCGTCATTCGAAAAGTAAAAGGGATGTGATAACCCAGATTCCATCTCTAGGATTAGTATGACAAGTATATAGTCTTCTGAAGACAATAGTCTTCGGATAGAGGCGGTCGCGGTATCTTGAGTATAAATACGCTTGGCTACCGCGAAGAAGGTCCCGGGTTCGAATCTACGCGGTTTCCATGAAAGATCTATCGCTGAGATCTATATCTGAGATCTTTCGACTTTTCATGAATTCCCACGTAACAAAAAAAGATTGATTCTGTTAAATTTTATGTTACCTCGCCATATTCTCACTCATAGAGACATCATCGTTGATCCTCTGGAAATTTTCTTTCCACGTCTCAATGATACATATAAGAAATTATTCTCGTACTTTTTCCTTTGAGCTTGAAATTGCGTGCAGTAAGACTTTACGATGTTGTCAGTGGCAGTCGGAAGGAGCGCAGCTGACGGCAAACTGCGAGCAAGATGCATACTATTACACACCAGGGCGTTCTCCATAAAAACGAATGAAAGTAGGGTGACAGAAGTCCGACCGCCGGTTCATCATACCATTCTGCGCTCAATAAAGGTGTTTCAACTTGAGACGAGCGAGCCCACAGAGTTTGCCCCGGCGAGAGTGTCAAGATCGAGCGGGAGACGAACTTTATTCTTCGATGAAGAAAAGGTAGCTCGACTGGTCTTTGCTTTAGCCCGAGCTCCGCGAGGCTGCTGGCCGTCGCGCGAGTAAGTGTCGGGGATATTACGGGAAAGAGCAGACGGAAAACGGAGATAATGAGGATAAGGAAAGGATATTGAGTTGAACGGATAGAGATCGAGAAGCCGAGGGCTCTTGTTAACAGCGCCGGAGAGAGTGAGTGAGAGAGGGTGAGAGAGAGAAAAGTACGAGCGAGAAAAAGAAAAAGAGGGCGAGCAAGTGAGGCGGATCAATGCAGAGCGTATGGCTCGACCGAGCACATTTACATGATATGAATATAATGAAGAGGGTCTCAGCTGCGAGCCGTAGCTGAGCTGCCGTATAACGCAACGCCCTACCTGTTGAGCGAGCTTCGATCCCTCGATGACTCGCGCTGCGAGCACGCCATCGGAAAATGTGGATGCACTCGATTTACTTCCCGTGGCGGGGCGCGAAATTGATCCCCCGTATCGAATTATCGCCATGTCAACCTCGAAATCGAGCAACCATCGCGTCGCTCGTGCTGGTGATTCGAGCCCAAATTTTGTTGTCATGGTCGTGGCCTCTCTTACTGCCTCAAATCGAGCCGACAGACAATCAAATCTTGAATTAGACTTGAGTATTTTACGGGACTAGACTTTCTCGACCGCGTGTTTCTAAAAGGTCGATGACCTTCTGCCTAGCATGCGAAGTCGCGGCGCAAAGTAGCTTACAAAATTTCAATTACATTCTCATGTAGGAGGTGAGCTGTTGCCCGTAAAATTGCGCTCGGAATTTTTCTCAGCGGAAACCAAGACCTCCGCTAAAATGGATAGTCAAAGAGGAGCTGCAAGGAGAATAGAAAAGAGAAGGAGAAGGAGAATAGAGCGGTGAGATGATCAGGCGGTGAAAATGGAATAAAAAACACGTCTCCATAATGGAGCCGAGAGCAGAGGCGAGCGGACGAAAAGTAGACAAGATTCCAGCCGGGCGCACTTTGGTCGGCGAGGCAATATAAGATCGCAATAAAATCGCGCATCGCGTCTCACCATTACATTCTTTTATCGCTTCTTTCATATGCCCCTCTCCTCCTCCTCTCTTTCCAATTTGAAGATTCAGAGCAGTTACCAGCAATTGCGACGAAACTATATTTCATCTACTTATACTTTCTCAATTCATAAACCTTCAACTCGACCAGCAAGGAAGTTGAGATATTCAATCTTCTACTCCACGTAATTGATTCTCTCTACGAGTACACTTACTGCTTACTCTCAACGGAAGTCTTTATTCGACAGATTGCAAGAAAGAGCTCCATGAATACAGAAAATCATTTAGCCATCGAATGACTTGCATCCATCAATTCATCCTATTAACTACTTTTTTGGAGGAAATGTATTGATATCTGTGGAGGATATCCGAATAGATTCTTGAGACTGTACGAGGTGTCCCAAAAATTCGCACCCCCCCCCCCCCCTCTGCAACTCGGGAAAGGTCTCGAAAATCAAAAGACTCAGAAACGCGTGCCCTCCGAAATCTAGGATAAAGTTCAATTAATCTCGCAGATTTGGCCTTGCACATGACCTTGAGCGTTTTGTAGAAGTCAACTTCGCTTTTTAAATTGAAGCCTCTATCTTAACCTCTGATTCTGAAAGAGCCAAATATTTTACGTTCAAACATACTTCTTTGATGATTTTTTATGCAACCCCTTAGATTCATTTGGGGGTCAAAACTCGTTAGTAGCATTCCAACGCACTGGATTCACATGATTTTTGTTTAAAAAATGTTCTGAGTCAATTTTTTTCCTGACCTGTGACCTTAACCCTGACCTTGGCCATCTCTCAAAGGTCAACCTTGTTTATTTGAATGAGGACTTCCCTTTTCACTTCTGATTTTGAAAGAGCAAATAGTTTCACGTTCAATTATGGTTTTCTCATAATTTTTCCAAACGACATGAAAGGAGATGGAGGTGGAGGTAGGCCACAGAACAGACACCCAAATACCCTTTTGATAACATTTCAACGTGCCAGAGTTGTAGAGAGTTTTCTGGCGATAATCCTTCCAATCCAGAGCATTTCTCATCTCTAGCGTCTAAGAATGCTTCTATAACCATAATCGAGTTTGACCCCAAACGATTGGGCGAAACTTAATTGCGCAAGTGGTCAGAAAAAGGATATGAACTGCGCAATGATTATCCGCGATCCGCGTTGTTAACTGCGCAACTGCGTTCGCGGAAGGCTTACCTGCTTA
>JAPYYZ010007341.1:0-10470 GCA_030522705.1 Eretmocerus eremicus | reverse complement strand
CGCCCGGTTTACCTGGTTCGGGCTCAACATAAATACTAGCTGTGCGAGAAAGATAGTTCTATTGAAAAAGAATTATTCATTCGATTCCCACAAGTATGACAGATTAGAAGGGATTACTCATGTGGGCATTATCGCGAAAAATTGCAGATTCCATGTAATGACCTCGCGTTTTGAGGGAACGGCTCGGGATCATTCCATTTGAATTTATTCTTGCGTATTCTATTGAAATACACTTGGAAATCTTTTTTCAGGCCGATCCGTGAAGCTTTTTTTACATTTGAAAAATAAGGGTCGAAATGTCCGTTCCGTGGACACCGCGCTACCCCACTATATAGTTTTGAATATCGCCAAAGGCAATTTTTTAATAAAGTATATCACAAACATATATAGAATCCTCACGAAAAAGTTCTACGTTCACTTTCGGGTTCTTGGGAGCAGATTTACGGCGGAATGTCTGTTCCATGGACGTCCATTCCGTGGCATCAAAAGCCGTTACTATTGGAATGCTATATTTTATTGTACTCGATTTCGAGGTCCGAAATCTGCAAGATTTCGCGATAATGCACATATATCAGCACTATTTCAAAATGAGATATCGTACGACTCACTCAATTTCCTTTGTTCAGCACCAAATTCATAAGGAATTGGCCCAATTTCCGTCAACAATTTACCGATGCTGTTTATCGAATCGGTTTTTTCGTGAGGTGGCAGAGAAACAGCAGAGATTTTATTCTCCTGTTTTGTATGCCTAGCATACCTGTAAGCGCTTTCTGGATCCATATCGACAGCTACGTCAATGTGCCTACGGGTCAACAAAAAAACGCTCGTATGATGCAGGAACTCTATTTTTCAGAATTTGGGATCGATGCGACGAAACATTTCACGAAAATCGTTTTTTACAATGTTCACAGCTCGATATTTCGCAGAAACGTGGATGCTATGTTTCACGCGAACGAGGTAAATTTTTTTTCGCCTCCCAAAATATTTGAATTGGTCTATTATATCGAAGAACAATATTATCAACACTGATGATATTAAAAAAATTTTTTTGCGTCAGCTAGGCGTAAATAAGTGATTTTACCGAAAAACACAAGAATCAAACTTTGCGTTAGTATTTTGCTTATAACTTTCCTCCTTCTTAACCGATTTAAATTTTCTAAAGAGCATCTGAGAGATTATCAAAAAATCTATCATTTCGCTTGGTAAAAGTGAATATTCGAGCCCCCCACATGGTCTCAGAGTCCAAAATACACAAAAATAATGTTTTGCAAGATATCTTCTCTCTCCCCTCTCGAAAATATTAGATAAAAATTATTTTTAAGTTCATCAGCTAGTAATGTAATCATGAAAGAATATTCAGTGACTTCTGGGATGTTTGGAGCTCGTAGCATGCGTTTTAGTAAGATTTAAAAGTCGAAAAATGGCTAAAACGCGTTTTTCTCTCTCATATCTTCTAAAATAAGTCATATAACCCATTTTAATTCGTTTAATGAGTAATTTTGCGTCAATATTATATGTTTTCAAGATTTTTTCGAATGAAACAAACGTTAAATACGCGATTCATTTTTTCAAAAGCACTTTTCGATTCAGAAAATGAGTTCGACTGCGCATGCACGTGCTTGCAGAGCTTCAGAGCTCCATAATTTTATCTAATAGCTGATACAATGACCGTTCGAATGAGCCAGATTGGAGTTGATTTAATGGAGTACAACCGGAGATACAGCAGTTTCAACATTAAAAAAAAATTAAGGTACCAAAACCGTGAGCCCTGAGAGGACTTGGCGACCCTTCCAAGCTTCAAAAGCGTGTATCTCAGGTTCCACTCGATCAAATTGCATCACGAAAAAAGTATTTTGCAGGTAATTGCACCAGCTATCGATTGAAATCATACAAAAAACTCACGCGCAATTATCTTGAAAATGCCTCTTTGGGGATGCGAATTGATTGAGTATAATTGGAGATACACGCGTTTGAATCATGGCATGCAGGGTCGTCGAGCCCTCCCAGGGCTCACGAATTTGGTACCTCTATAGTCTTCGGGATCAGCGGGGAAATCCCGTCGCGGAAGTCGCTGCCTCGACGACCTTAGGCCTGCGTCGCCGTGAAAATCTTCGGGGTCACGTTGTCACGTACTTGTTCTTGTAGAAACTGGCAGAAAATACTGCATGCTACACTGCATGTAGATCTACTGCCGCCGCAGGCTGTCTCTTTCGCACTTGTGATGCGTGACGAGAGGAGCTCGAAAGTGTCATGCGCGTGTGCGAGCTGACGCCTGCATTGCATAGGTAGCTACAATATAGGTTTTCGATCAAAAAGAAAAGACGCCTCATACGACCAGCTCGTTGGCAACCTCACCAGTGCACAGTGCAAATTCAGTAATTTGAGCAAAATGATTGACAGGTGCGTGATTTCGCCGTACTCACTATATATTATGCGTCATCCGAGATTTACACCCGTGCCTCCATTTTTGCGGTTTTGTTTTCGTTCAGATCGATCGCCCACCCGCGCACGCACGTATTTCAACTTTGGTCACGCGGATAGCACCGATTGGATTGGACATTTTGCCACTCTATAACATCTCGTGCTGTATCGAGATCGCGCGAGGGATCTAACGAATTTTGTTTGACCAGTCGCAACGTTCTCTCTTTTAATCTTCGCAAAAGATACTTCCTCGAAATGAATGATGAAATTGACGCAATAGTTTGGATTCTTTTTCGTTCGTTTTGCGCGGACTCGCATAGCGCGATTAATGAGGAGTGGGACCGGGCATGATTCACTTATCAAGATGGGGAAAATAAACGTTATACTTAGGAGAAACGGAGATCATCGTACTGCTTCATTTATAACGAAAACTGGGGTGACTTTGGCCTTTTGTTATATGTTTTTGCTCTAACTTTTGACTGATTCATTCTATTCGCTTGCAAGAGTTTGTACCTTTCAAATGAGCCGCCGCAAGCGATATTCCATAATAATAGAATGAACCATTCAAAATTTGCAGCAAAAACAATAAAGTCTCAAAATTTCGCCCCGAGATATTGATATACTTATACATACTTTATATTACTCTCTGCACGAATAATTCACTTGGCAGATTTCGATTTAAGAGCAAAAACTGGTTTCCGCATCCTCATAGTGATTTTTATTATTTTTAGTCCGAGCAGAAGACGACGGTTTAAAATATCGCTCCAGGCAGTGAAAATCGTCTCACCCAATTGTTGTAACACTAATTTTCCATTAGATGTGAATGAAGTGATGGAGAGAATTTCAAAAAATTGTGCGAAAATCGCACGCCACGCCGACGCTGAAACGAATTCTTAATTGATCAATAAATATTATCGGTATAAAATGAGTTATTTTTATTTTACGAGACGTTTACAATTACATATACGAGGAAGGCATCCTCATTCTAATTTTTGTTACGTTATCGCCGTGTATTTTGCCTTTGCCTTTCCATTGCGGTCACAAAAACTTGTCAAAACTCACAGCTAATATCAACATTATACTGTTTCATCATTTGCGCACTGAGTTTTAGCTATCATAACGACTACTTTTCCACATGTACACGAGTCCATAACGTATTCATGAATTTCGCATATACCATGGAACAAAAATAAGGGCGATCCATACTCACCAGTATGATACACTTGTCTCTACTATCGAGCTCCCATGTCTTGATATAAGTATCTACTACACGTGTGTAGCGTATATCTGCTGTGTATTCTAAAATTTGGTATTTAACGAACAGAAGTAGCTTAATTTATATCGCAATATACCTGATACTCCCAGCTCTCAAAAAACTGTCTCGAGCCCAAGAACAATTACGTTTTAGTCTTTTATTATTATTTCCACTTTAGGGTCTGGAAATATGGAAGAATTGCAAATATGAGACAATGCTCGTTTTTCATCTTCTTCCTCGCGAATGAAAGTGTTGCGGTAAAATCTTTGCGTTACAGTAGGTTTGTCTCAATTGTAGAGAATTGTGGGAATATTTCTAGATTTTTTCAAATTCTTATGATCCCTCCAACTTGAGTTATTGCTATAATTAACATGGGAATCGTGTTTATTGACCAGTCTGACCAATTGCTTTAAACCCATCAAACCACGGGCTCATAACAGGATACCTGCCTTATCAAAACGAGCTCACAGAATTTTGCTTCCCACTGACAATTTGCAACACTTGTAAGAATAGTTTGTATGACTTGCGGTGCAATACGGAAATCCCTTGTTATACGCTGAGTTACGTTCCAAAAAAGTAGGTACCGCGTGTAATACCAAAACCTTGCTCCTATGGGGAATGGGGTGTTACATTCCACGACCTCGGGGAGCGATGTAGGAAATTATACGAGAGACGAAGACTTTCCACCTCATTAATGCTGGTATAAAAATCAGTACAAGCTTTACGTAGTATATAGACAGCATACAGATATTTCCATCGCAATTTTAATTATTTTACGATGAATTCGATCAGGTTTATTGACCAGAAAATCCGTCATTTTGGTCTGTTTCGCTTGTCTTGAAATGTCACAGTGTAAGTCGTCGTAAATTTTTACTGGCATATCGGACAGACGTTTGATCGCTAATAAGCTTCGTGACATAATTTAAATTTGTCGAAAATTCTGCCGCTTGTATCAAATGATCTAAAATTTAAAAGATAATTTTGACGTCTTTTCTGATCTATCATCGTCATCATTTTCGATTGTGGCTCGGCGTGTTCATGCGAACGATTCTGATTTTATTCATTTCCACGTTCTGTGGATCGTTAAAGAATTCCATTTCAGATTCAAAGGGGTGATGTAGTTCAACGAAATCGTCGATGACAAATATTTTCATCAAATCACAAAATAATCACAAGTTCCGCGGTAAGTTTCTCAATGGCATTTGTGCATGGTTGAAAAAAAATCCGCGTATAATGAGACCTATTCCGCGGATAACGAGGGACGGGCACAAACAGGCAAACCACGTAACGAGATCCGCGCATGAAAAATCCTCGCATAACAATGAGGGACTCCAATATGAAAACCATGTAACACATTTTACTGGTTAGCTTGATGATTAAAAGAGTGAAATAGGAACTATTCAATTTTGACCCTGTTGATGAAAAAGGTTCTTCCCATAAGGATTGTTGTACCAAAGAAATTGAAAATGTTATAATTCAATGGCGCTGACTGAGCACCCTGTACACGGTTGGTTCGCGATGATTGTCGATAAATAGTGAAATTTTCCAGTTCCCCATCTTTCTTGGGTAATTTATGCAAGTTCTCCAGGTATTTGTCAGGAGTTCCCGAGAACTTTTGAACAACTCTTCGGGAGCCCACGGAGAACTCCCCGAGAACAACAAAATTTCCTGGGACTACCAAAAGAGATCCGGCGAGCTCCCAAAGAGTTCCGCGAGTACTTTCCGGAAAGTTCTTCGAAAGCTTCAGAAGTTTTTTGCAATCAAGTCCTAAAATATTTCCGAAGGATTCATAAATGGGCAGTTCTGCGGAAAGTAGCTCAAACGATATCGGAATTTTGACGAGTGTCAAAAATAAACTGTCCAGTACCTGGGGTGGATTTTTCTCCTACCAATCCTATCTTGATTGAGTATTTGAACTAAAGAATATAGAAAGTTGAAGACAAAAATTTCCCATGTTAATCTTATGGGCTTGGGCATGAATTTACCGTTTTTGCCATGGAATTATGCCATTCCCCCATTAAATGTTCCAATACGTCTTGAAGAAGGTCCGGGGAAACATTTCAGCCTAGATAACATGTAATACCACCAAATACTTTCAAAAAGTCGAATCAAAAATTAGATAAATTTTTGATTCGACTTTTAGTCATGTTCCAGAGAGGCCACGGAATTGGCAGTCTTATTTATCGCTACGTTTCTGACATGAGAAAATGTATCTCAAAGCCTGGATGTTACATTTCTGGTGGTTGCATTGATTTTTTCTGATAGTTTGAAATCTGTGGATGGACGATTCGCACTTTCAAAAGCGCTCGTAGCCCTATTATGAAACTATTACCTTCATCCATACATGACTCGTACTTTTACGCAAAATCAGGAGACAAAATATGAACACGCACCCTTACACGGGAAGATGAAGATGGATCCTTCCAAAACTGATCAGAATATATCCATGATATGTCAAAATGTGATGATTTTACGCGTAAAATATAATTTTGGGAAGCCATGCATTATCATAAAGTCGGGTTGAATGTCGAATTTTGCAGTGGAGACATGCCACGGAATTGACATTTTGACCCTTGATTCATAGTTTTCCACCCTTGCAGTAGTCAATTTCGCTCAATTCGGTTCTACGATCCAAAGAAGAACGCTACAAAACACGTAAGTTGTGTACTTCAGGGAATCAGTTTGAGCATTTGAGCTCCACAATCCACCGAGACACGTTTTGATCTACTTTCCGCAGAACTATAGCCCAAGTAGCTTCAATAAAGCTCTCATCGACTGCGATAATTGATAAAATAATGATGCTTTCGCAGGTAAATCCTCGCGGCTTCTTATAGGCGAAAATGTGCGAAAGCTCCGTGGAAACATCCCGTGGAAACTTCTGCGAGAGTTGACAGAGAAATTGTAGGGAACTCTCCAAAATGTTCCCGGAGAGCGACTGGGGAACTGTGTTGCCGCTTGGATATGTTTCAACGGTTTCACTTGAACGATGCAGTGATAATTGCTCGTCAAAATTGACCCTTTGATTCGCCTACAGTCGCAATACAGAAATTCTTTCGTCTCGGTTTTGTCGCAACTCCTGTCGCACTTGAATGGAATTTTGAACTGATTTCTCCGTGTTATAGCTCTCCAAACGTAATATACTTGCCAAAACAGTTTCACCAGTTTTCAAGATCAGTGCGACAATATCGGTAAAAGCAGCAGAAATTGTATAAGGAGTTATAGTATCACATGTAAAGTATGTGATGCTCAATAACTCTCAAATCTATCTATGAAGCAGCTTATGAGTTGATACAACTCAAATTTGTGAGCGACCGCGTGGAAATATAAAGGAGTAGACACTTTGAACGCATTTTCCACTTTTCTCGAAACTGCGTTTTCGTCATTCTACAAACTGACACGCTCGACAGCGCAAAAACCTCCTCTTAATAAGCGAGCCTCGCGAAATTACTAATGTATTTATTTTGAATGTTTCCCCAGAGATTAGATCCCGCGAGAATCCCAAAAAGTTAATGACAAGTATGTACATTTTTCAACTAAATCCGAAGAAAAATGCTTTCGGAAAAAAATCAAACTTTGACTCCGGAAATATCATATGAATTAATTATTGCTAGTTCAATACCAGCAGACTCCCAATTTATTTTAGTCGTTTAAGAGTTTTTTTATTTCTAATGATTAGGACGTACACTATAATGAACAACCGATTCAAAGGCATCTCGAAAAGCATTCAACGTTACGCGAGTCATATTGCTCAATTTTGTGAAATCAGGATTAAAAAATTGAAAGCGATAGTGAAAATGTCATTTAGTCATGATATAAAAATCACAACGATAGAATAATTATTTGCTCACTTGTAAAAAAATAATGGAAATGGCTCGGGCGATATTCCCACGTGGTGAGTTGTTATCTATATCAATGACGGAGAGATTATTAAGCAGCTCACATTAATCAATTTCTTCATTCCTCGATCTGACGAATAAATTATTTGGAAATGCTGATGGATCAATTGAAAGCCGTATGAATGGAGAATAGATATGCTGATAGATTTTTTTAATCATACACAAGTCGAAGTTCAATGAATTGTAATTTTCACCTAAAGATTTGATTCACATACGAGCGTTTACATCATTATGAATTGTAATTTTTCACAATTGACTGGGCAATCGTGGAAAATACAAAAATTGACCGGGGGTATTATAACTTGAAGTAACATCTGATCATGGAACCAGATAAACGAGGGTTTTAGGGTAGAAATTTTCTTGATTTCCGTGAATCCATTGAAAATTGTCTGGATGACATCAGCAGGATTGAAGTCACATTCTAGCGCTAAGACATCACTGGATTTTCTGACAATTGAGATGAGAGAATGAGTGATAAGTATAGTTGTCACGCCAGATCTAAATGAATTTCGTTTTTTCAAAATGGACCAATAAGTAATCGGACCGGACTACGGTAACTCAAATTTGATGGGAGATAACTTGATTCTCGCCGGCGCAGCATGCGAGACCGTGAAGAAAGCTTCAAAAAATAAGCCTAAATACATGTCCTTCTTCGGGGCAAAGTAATGGCAGTTTGGAAAACATCTGCTTTTGTTATGATCTTCGGGGTCAAAAAATTTTTCCTTGAAAAATGCAAATTTAACAAAGAATTCCGTAAAATTGAGATTACTATCGGCTCTCGGAAATCAAAACGAGGCGATTCTTGGCTAATTTTTGAGCTATTCCTGGCATACTTTCAAGTTTTAGATCAGCACTTGTGGTTTAAAAAAAATGATTTCAACTGCAGGCTATTCAAATCAACAACTGGACCAAAGGGAGCATTGTTCACGACGCGACCATGCCCATACATGGCCACTTGGGACGTAGTTCGTTGCAAAGAGCTCACGGCTTCGTTCAGTCTGCGATCCTGCATCTGTTCAGAAACGCAGGCCTGCAAAAACCGTTCTTTACTAAACCAATGCGAAATGGATGGACGAAAAACGGCTCCTGAGAATCCATTGCCTCCTCCGTTTCAGAATCTTACCTTGTTATAGGTCGCGCTGGAACAGCTCGAATCGTGTTTGGAATTATAGAAACCACTAAAAATCGTAACGGTTCCGGAAACACGCCTGGAATGTGATTCTTAGGGGAACAATAATCTGTTTTCGTACTTTTCAAGAGCGATTTCCGCGAAGATTCCGCGTGAATTATTTACAGTTGTCCATGAATAAACTTTTTTAATAAGCATTTTCTTAAAATTTGAAACGGCTGTATCTCCGGTTCTACTGCATCAATTCAACTCCAGTTCGGCTCATTTTGACGTTAATTGTATCAGCTATCAAATAAACTCATTTTCGAAGATCTACAAGCACGCGCATGTGCAGTAGAACTCAACTTCATTTTCTTAATGGAAAAGTGCTTTTGAAAAAATTAATCGCGTATTTAACGCTCATTTCAGCTCAAAAAAATCTTGAAAAAATAAAATATTAATGCAAAATTATTCAGTAAACACATAAAAATATAATTTTGGAAGATTTGAGGGAGAAAAACGCGTTTTAGCCATTTTTGACTTTCAAATCATACTAAAACGTATGCCACGAGCTCCAAACCTCCTAGAAGTTGCTAAACATTTTTTGTGGTTAGATTACTTACTGGTAGACTGAAAAAAAAACTTTTTATTAAGTTTTTTGAAGGGGGTGAGAGAAGATATCTTGCAAAACATTATTTTTGTGTATTTTATACTCTGAGACCATGTGAGGGGCTCGGAAATCATTTTTGACCAAGCAAAATTGTAGGTTTTTTGATAATCTCCCAGATGCTTTTTGGAAAATTGAAATCGGTTAAGAAGGCGGAGAGTTATGAGCAAAATAGTAACGCAAAGTTCGATTCTTGGGTTTTTCGGTAAAATCATTTATTTACGCCTAGCCGACGCAAAAAAAATTCTCTGAAGCTAATCAGTGTTGATAATATTGTTTCTTGATATAACAAACCGATTCAAACATTTTGGGAGGCGAAAAAAAATGTGCAAAAACCATTTTAATCTGCCGTGGACGTCCTCATGAGATATTTGGCTGGACAATAAAATTTTGGCATTGGGATAACGGTTAATCTTCAGCATTTTGCCAGTTCAACCAAAAGCTAGATTTCGGAGTTAGCGAGATCGTTTTTTTTTCGTTCATAATTACACTTCCTGCGACAAATGTCGCCGATGCCTGCCAAATAGATGAATCGAATATAGAAATTATTCTGGTAGAGTGATTTTTCACGCTCTGTCTACGTTCAATCAAGCAGGCGATTCACGCCTAGACTATTCACGCCCTTCTACGCTCGATTCATTTTCTATCTATTTTCTTCCTTCTATTTTCTATCCGGCATTGACAATATTTTCCCTTGAAAGCACATACGTTTATAAAACTAATGCGACCTCCTGAGCTTAAAGACATTCGACGAGGTTTTGAAGGTCTGAGAAGAAATTTGGGAAATTTTGCAGACAATAACGAATTTTGACGATCAAAAGAAATTTTGCTATCCAAAAATTCACCAAACGGTTCTAAAAAAGATTTGTGAGCTTGCCAGCTTTCATTTGTCATGTCTATTCTATGTACTTTCAACTCGACTTTCAAAAGGGAATTGCAAATCCCGGTCACAAAAACGGGTGGCACGTAGGACGGTGAGAAGTGATGCTTGCATCGTATAGAAAGCGTGGTAAAGCACCACCCAAAAGAAATTCCTATCCGTTTGATCTATTCCTCTGGCAAGCATCGGAGATATTTTTTCTTGGTATTACATATATAAAGGGAACAGATGGGACCTTGCCAG
>JAPYYZ010007335.1:0-10831 GCA_030522705.1 Eretmocerus eremicus | reverse complement strand
TGCGTTTGTGTGAGGGTCAAAATCTATGTATTTCTTCTACCTTAGAGCGTTTCAGGAGTTATCCGCCAGATGTGACACTTTCGCCCGAACCTGCGAATTAGACTTGAAGGCTAGAAGCTGACAGTTGGAATATGGAAATTTGGGAGTTAGGAAATGTAGGACTTAAAAGGAGAAGACCCCACCTACGGAAGCCTAATTGTGCTGGAAATTCTTTCACAGACTCGTACCACTTGAAATATGAAGAATCCCAAGTATCTCTGTCAAATGAGCCTCGTGTCAAGAAATACGGACGGAAACATTCAATACTCGTATGGACCTGTGGTAAAATTTTGTATGTACATATAGATATGCTTGCAATGCTCAAGCTTCTGTCCGTGTCCCCGAACAGCAGCACCATTATAGACAGAGATAACCTAAATTCCTCATATCCTCGACGGTACAAGTCTGCAAGAAAATTTCCAGCAAAATTGAGCTCCGGAGGTGGGGTCCTCTCCTTGTTAGTGCTGAAATGGGGAGGCATTACTTGGAGATTGAGAATCGGGAAATGAATTTTCGGAACTGCGGTCTGGTTCATCGTATTTGAATGGGAGTTTGTTGAGATTAGTGAGTATGAAGGTGAAGTATTTGAAAGTTGGAGAACCACGAATTGGGAGCTCAAAATTGAAGGTTGAGCTAGAAGAATTTAAGAAGTTTGGATTCTCGAACTATGCATTTCAGGAGTAGCGTAACCTCAGTCAGTACTTAAGAGAAAATCGTCAGAAAAGGATTGGAGGGATGTTGGTTCGAAAATTTTTCAAATATCTCTCGAACGCTTTCAAGATAACGTGCGAGTCGTATCCCAGTGCATGCTTACCGACAATCTCTAGTTTTCAAATTTCTCGACAAATTTTTGAGGTATCGCAGATCTGCCAAGTAACCCTGATTCTACAAGTGGCCTAAAATCGACATTACTATCAATCTTTGCAATATTTCGAAAATTCGTGGAGAAATTTGAAAATTCGACAATGCCGGTATCCGACCACCTCTTAAGTTGTTCCATCAACAAATATTGTATCACATTAATGAAACCGAAGTAGCTCTCTTTAGATCTGGAGTATGCGGATCATCGTTGACGCACAATTGTGAGCACTATTCATTCCCATCTAATTCGTCTCGGCAAAGCCTATAACTCTCAAATTATGCTTGAAATCGAGTCAAAAAACTTAGCCCCCTCATTTCAGATTTCGTCTATAGACAACATAGGAAATTGTCAATTTTTTCCGATGTTTCCGAGATAACTTAGAATCCATCGATTCAAAAAATCTGAAAAAATTCCAGTAGATACCCGAGTATCTCTAAAACAAAATCCTGTACGAATTCTTTCTTCGTATGATTTCAAATTTGAGAAAAAAAATAAAATGCAAACAAGTTTTTCTCTAATTTTGACTCTTTACGTTGTTTTTTCATCCTCAAAGTACGTGGGAATAAGAAACTTTATATTTTTCGAGCCACAACATAATTTGTCTCTGAGCGGGTTGATTCCATATAATTTGACGGTTAATACTTTTTTCGGGAGGAGAATAAAGTTGAGAATATTAGAAGGTTCTTGAATAACGATAACCTTTCATTACGAATCGAAACTAATTATTGACCTGATCGATATTGTAGGACATCGATTATACTCACTCGCGGGAATTTGAAATCATATCAAATTCTATGATCGGTCTCTACGAGCTAATATATGGCAGCTGATGTGCTGACATTGTATCAAAGATCGAGTTATCCAGAGGAGTGATCCAACTCGACCTATCTACCCTCGAAGCTCCTCGGATGTTAGGTCGCATCGAAGGATTTGATGAGAAGAGTATTTTTTTTATTGAGATGAGAAATCCAGAAAAAATTAGTGTTACGCTTGATGTTAGTGCGATTCACCTTTCCTTGGAAGATCCGGCTCGTCAGGGGGACGGACGATCTTCGCCCAGATATGAAGCCGTTCAAACTCTTCGGCACTCGGTTACTCAGACCAGTGCGTCGAGGGCTAACCTTGGCGAAGATTGTCCGTCCCCCTGACGAGCCGAATCTTCCAAGGAAAGGCAAATTGCACTAACATCAGGCGTAATATCAATTTTCTCTGGATTTCTCATCTCAATAAAAAAAAAAAGTACTTTTCCATCAAAATCCTTTGATGCGACCTCACACACGAGGAGCTTCGAGGGTACATCGGTCGAGTTGGATCACTCCAACTCGATCTGTGATGCAATGTCAGCACATCAGCTGCCATATATTAGCTCCCAGAGACTGATCATAAAATTCAATACGACTTACGTTATGAATGTGATGGTGCGGAATAAATGAGCTCCATGGTAAATAACCGAAAGAGAAGAGGAGATAGAAGGGGGAGATAAGAAAGATAGATAATGAATGTTTTTCCATGGCTACCTTTGAAGACTGAGATTCCAATCATCTTTGGCTCGTCGAGTTAATTCGGTTAAAATTCCCTCCTCTTCTATATAATTCGGCTTGCCCCTGAATCAAGTTATTACTTTGAAACACGAGGAAAAATATAACATGAATCGAAACTTAGACAAATTTATCTTCAATACATTTTCGCAATAAAAATTATCATAGACCGCAAGAAATTCTTCAAGAATTATAAAAAGTGTAACGATAACTTTCTCATCAACTCTTTAGTCAGAATTACAGCCTTGTATCTGCATCTTTTTCCATGGAAACGGTAAAGAGTTAGGTATCGTTACGTGAGTGAAATCAAATAGGCATTAGCAATATCTTTACAGTGACGCGAGGTAATTTGAATCCGTTTTGACAGATGTAACTTGTTACAAAAATATAATTACGTGCATGATATTCTTTGCGATTACTCTTTGTCACACTCCTGTTGCGTAGAAAATGGCGGAATTTCCATCATTGCGAAAGAAGGGTGAACATCAAGACTTACCTCGTGTCTTGCATTGGAACTGGAACAGGAGTCGAGAGGTCAATATCTGCATCAATCTCAGAAATTTCGTCGGTGAAACCGTTTGGCAGGGTTTGGTTGTTGGCGTGGAATTTAGCATCACGCTTAGCCCGACGACGGCTTATCATGAGACGTCCAATGACCAAGGTCAGCAGAAGAACAAGTCCTGACGCTACAGATACAATGACGTACAGGTACAATTTTTCTTGATTATCTGAAAAAAATGATGAAGAGTTTTCGGAGGACTGTATTAACTTGACTTGAGCTCAGTAAGTACTTTGATGATTATAGTTTGAATTGCATGCACGTGGGCGGAAGTTTTCAATTTCATGAGAAGTTAGGATAGGAGGCATTTTCGTTTTCTCCATTGATTGCAATCTCTGGTGTTCTCCAAATGTTGGCCTACTCAAGAAAATGATTGTTTCAGGGAATAATAATACTAAATAGGAATGTAACGATGGGACGTAACCTGACGTGACAAATAGATGCAGGGTACATTTAAGTGGAATCTGGCAAATTAAAGGGCAGTTGATTCTTGACAAAAATCTAGCAAGTGCATAGAAGTTTGTGATCTTTTCAAACAAGTTTTGATACAATAAACGTTTGGTGTTAACTTTATAAAGTTAACAGAACCTGGGCACCTTATCCACTGATCAGTTAAGACTTTTATCTCCTTTTTTTTTCGTATTCATCCAACCACGGTTTGAAGCTCAATATTGAAATAATGGCCTTTGGGGAACAGATTTTCTATAATATTTCTTCTAAATTAATTTTTTTAAGAGTCTGTCATTCCAACAAGAACATCATAAATGTGCTTATACTTCGATTGATTCTTCTTAGAAATCAGATAGTAAATCATAAAAAGTACAAATCTTATCCTGTCATGCTTCCTTTATATTTGAACAAAATCTATCTCTAAATAATCAACATGCAATTTCAAGCTTATAAGAAGAGAAGAAAAACGCAAAAAGTTCTATGAGATCAACTCAGAGCATGTACTTATACTAGACAGAAACGTGCAAAGTTAATGGCCAATTGGTTCATAGTCATTCTTCATGCAGTCATGAGAAGTAAAGAGCTAAATCTGTACGCGACTAGCTACTTTCATGGGAAAATGGTATAGCTTATTTCGATTGATGCTAAAATAGAACGACCATTGAACTAACTTCATACATTTGTTTCATTGATTTGACCCAAAGAGTGGCAGCAGGGTCAACAGTGGTCGTTTCCACGAACCTCCGCACTTTTTCTACAATGAAGGAAGCCATTGAGGGCGCTGATTCCGCAAACGAACCAACGTAAGTCAAAGGGCCTTATCCTCCTGGCCCTCGTTCCCATGATGGAGTCAAAAATTTCGTGGACGCAATCGTATACTCTAAAATGTAAGACTCAAAATGTTTGAGGAAAATCGAACGTTGGTCATTTTTCTCTCACATTTTCCATCTACTCATGTTGCCAGAAACAAACGAGATAGTTCCCTCTGCCTTGGAAGCACAGAAAAATTGATCAATACCCATGAGGATAACTCGTCCCGAGACTTTCGATGCAATGCCTAGAAATTGCGTGTTTTATAGTTACCGCAAACACGAAACCCGCGAATGCGGAGAGTTAATTGTGAATAAGCTAATCAGTTTTCATGTGGACTTCTCTCCGAAGAAAGATTTCTATCCATACTTCCTGATTGCTCCCCAACCCCTCCCTCTAACACTGATTTATTTTGATATAAAATTCTTTAGAAGCGAGTCGACAAGATTTATCAGCTGAGCCACTTTCATGAAGTAAGAAAAGATGTCACTTTTTATTGTCAAGAAGAATTTTTAAGGGGAAAGAAAAGCTCTACCTTACCGAAATCCATTATGCAGGGTTGATTTAAAATGAAACAAAACGAAGAATGCACTACTGTGTAAAATTTTGGAGTGATCCGTGGAAAGCTCTTGGAATGATTTCGACTCTGGTTTATTTATAATATGTTCGCACTAGAGTTGGAATTATTCGAAGAGCTCTTCGCGGATCACTCCAAAATATTACACAGTGGTGCATTCTGTCAATACGCAGTTTGAATTGGAGCTACTTTTTTCAAATATTGTTTTGTTTTATTTTGAATCAATTTATGATGAATTTCGGCAAGGTAGAGCTTTTACATGACCTTAAGTGTTCAGAACAGGTTCTATAATTTTCTCCGCTGAAGGGATATTTCACAAATGAGGAATCTTAAACATTGAGTTGGCAGAGATAGAGGAGAGTACGAGAATGAGTGATTCACGTGACAGTTCCAACGTCAGTTCAAAGTCTTCTACAAGGACTACGAGTTAACTGTCACGGCATCAATCCGGAGTGGGGTCGAAATACTTTATAAATAAAAATATCACTATCCGGGAAACAGAATTTCTCTCTGCTAATTTTCGTGAATGTTGATTTTTTCTCGTCCCAATTGGTCCACAAACATTTCTTTAGACTGTGGGAGACAATTATACATGACCTGAGATTTCACCGAATACCCATCATTATTATTCTTTCAATCATCATACTGAAGCTAAGAGCAGAGTCCTTTATGATGATCCATAAATTTCTTAGGCTGACAAAGATTCAATCAACAGAATATATCGTGGACGTCTTCTCGTCAGGAGATAAAAATCACCATCTTCTTAGAAGGTTATTGGAGCCCCATCTCTATTGCATACTGACCGACATAGTCGATTTTTCAAATTTCTTCGTCAATTTTTGAGATATCACGTATATTATAGGCACATCGACTTGTCGGAGACACATATAATTGGCATAGCCCTCAAAATTGACGATATCTCAACAATTCATCGAGAAATTTGGAATATTGCCAATATTGGTAGTTCAAAGTTCAACGTCCTCTTGACTATCATGAACAGCTCAGACTCCTTTCAGCGCATCGAAATTCGATTTTATATAAGTGCAATTCGTCGCTCAATATAAAACCGAGTGCAGAGAACTGGTTCATAGTGAAATTTTCTGTCGATCAAGAAGACATGGTACATTTGAAACTGTTAGCAAGAGCTCTATGGTTGAATAATTTTTCCGACACTGTTTTGTTAGCTAGCCACCCTCCACCGAACTTACTTGCGAGAAAGCCGTAAGCTCTGATCCAGTCGTTGATGAAGTGGGAAAGAACGCGATCTTCTTTGGCAGCATTGGCGATAGCAGAACAGTTGGCGATATTGCCAGGCATCGGTAGGTTGTCACCTCCCCCAGTTTTGCCCAGTGCTTGCAAACGCAAGCGTTGCTGGCGCTTGCCGTTCATTTTTCTCTCGTTACCAAAGACTGCGTTAAAATTGCGTAGGCGCCCGCGTGCTGCGTCAACCCAGATTTGAGTTATGAATATAAGTATGAGAGTTGTGTAGAGTTTATTCGCGAAAAATTTCAATTACTTTTACACTATCTGGCAGCGATTTCAATATTCTTTTATTTGAAAAATATTTTCATCGTTTTATAGAGTTATTACATTCCAAACCTCACCTTTCTATCCGCATATAACGGTCATACGAAACTTCTAATATCTTTCTCAGATTTTTCTAAGCAGCGAGTTTGGTTACAAGGCTGAGATGCTTATATTACTCTCGCTGAGTTGATTGGGCTAATCACGTATTTCCATGAGTTATTTGAAAGTGTATCCCTGCAAATCCTCCCTATATTTTTGGGATAAATGTCCGCTCTAACTTCGTGTCTAATGTGGATATTGAGTCTCAGAATCTTGAACATTTCGATCAATTGTTCAATTGTCGAAATCAATTGTTCACAGCGGACCTGATATTGCATTTACAGCACGGTCGTATACACCGTTTGTACAACCGTGATTTACAGTTTTAGTAGACGGCATTAGCAAAAAATTATGTGTACAAGAACGTTCTCTGACTCAAGCTTTTTCATGGGTTCGAGTGTGAGAGTGCCTTTGAAGTCGAAACTGATTTGCAAATGAAAAGAGTTCCAACGCTTAGGTATAATGCATCTGTGCGATGAGAGGTGTTCTGCGTATATCGAGCCGAGTTTGCAAACTCCTCTCGAGGTCTATCTCTTAGACCTCATCATTTATACATGAAGAGGTACCGACATGCAGCTAATAGTTCCAATAGGTACTCCGATCGATACTTGAGTTATTACTGATTCCCAATTTAGAGGCTGCAACAATGCATCTCCGACAGCCCCTCTCTGCATAGTTTAAGTCATAAGAAGATTCTTTACATCAATTGTACCGTGAGAATAAGTTTCCAAAAGCTCTTGTTGAGCTACACGCCGCTTTACGGACAATCTTGTCTGGAAATGTTGTTTGTGCCACAATAGTGACATTTTGGGTACAAAAAGCTTGCCTAAGCAAAAGGGCGAAGGATTTTGAGTCCCAAAACCATTGTAAAATATGCTTTTTGATAGGATACACTGAAGAAAAATGCCACCCTGAGGATACATGCCCATTTTCCATGAACACCGACCTCGGACATCGGATTTGACAGTTATAGCAGAATTGACCATATACCTGCAATGCTCGAATTTCTGCCTGTATCTTTGAAGGGGAGTCCCATTGGGCTAAACAAGAAATACGGGTATTTTTTTTAGTTCAAAGAATGTGTATGAAAATTCCGAGCAAAATTGGACTCTCGAAGACAGGTCCTCTTCTTCTTCTAATAGAACGTTGGTTTTAAATCATAGGAACATAGAAATCGGGTTTCAATTTTGGCTACCCAAAATCTGTAGTCATCACTCTCTGATTGCACGACTATCATAGAACCGTTTTACTGTTGTAACCACGAGCACATTAATAAAATCTTGGGATAATGAGGCAAAATTGTTGCGGGTACAATTTTTCTTTCTTCTGATTTTTTTGCATTATTCCATATAGAAACAGTCAATGGGTTGTTGTTGAATCGACGCGTGCAATGAATACAGAGTCGAAAATCTGACGAACAAGAGGAATAGTGAACGTGTCTTGAATAGAAACACGGATACAAAAGAAATGGGAAGTTTTCAAACATATTCGTGAAACGAGAGCAGATGTGAACTTAATCAAAAAACCAGAATGACCAGCTGAGACTCGTATGAGATTTTTGACGTTGTGATTTTCATTCATTTGAGTTGGTCCTGTACGGTGCATTCAGAATGAGAGAATGAAGAAAATAATTCTGAGCAGATAAGGCAATTACGACTGCAATTTGAGGCGGCAATTAGGAGCACTCAAGATACATACTCATTCTTACTGGAGAATAAGATTTATTTCATGGAAATCCTGCGTGAACAATGAGTCAACCCCCTCCCCCCAGGATTTTAGGGAGAATTTGGTATACGACCCAAGAAAGGTTAATTGGTGCTTATAATGGATCATCCTCGATTATTCACCATTGATTGTTAAACAGCGTCAACAATTCATGTTGTGGTAACAATTGAAGCTTTGGCTTCAATGGGCTGATGATCAAATTGCATGGTGATTGCGAAGTCTGCTCGTTGTATTATGTTTTACTCTCATTTTCTGATAATGATGGCTCAGAGTATACTCTGCTATCTCCCTCTCTTTCTCTCTCTGTTTTCTTCACTTTCGTCGTCCTTCCTTTCTGTACCGTTTCTCTCAACCAATCATTTCATTCATATTTTTCAGTGCTTCTCTATCCATCTTTTTTCCGCAGCATTCCGTTCTCCTCGTCTTCCTTCCATGTTCATCTAAATGCAAATTGAGCTGGATATCGTTCGTGGTCGTGATTTTCTCAGTCATGTTTCTGTAATGTCAGAGAGATTGATGAATTTTTCTCGAGGTGGGGAACGAAATGAATGAAAAGAAAGTTATATCATTATTGCGTCAATTCATCTCGTAATACACATTTCTCTCACATCTTTAGACAATGATCTATTCAATTGTACTGAAACACTTGTTGAATGGCTCATGACTTACTCTGAATTATAGAGTCTTATGAATATTACCGGCGTAGTTCGAAATGCTGTCAGAACGCGACCACCTCGGTGCTTTACGTTTGAGAGGCTGTCTTCAGGCAAAGCCTGAAATGGTTATAAATTTGCAGACTTTGACACGTGATGCCCAGGCAATGTACGATTCGGGTACAGCTTATCCGACAAAATCCAAAAGAGGTATAGTATTCGTGAACATTGGAAGCTAAAAAGCAAGGGAACTGATCTTTTTCATCACAAAACTCTGACCCTAATCAAATACTTTAACGTTTTGGAGCGATAAATTGTGAAACTTTGGTAAGAGTAGCAAGTCTTTGGATATAAACTCTATCTAGATGTATGTCTTACTATACCAAAAATGATATCCTAATCGGAATTACTCACTTCAGTTTAGAGGAGTCCAAAAAAACTGATACTCTTAAAAATTCTCTTTTGGTTGGGAATCGTGCAAATTATCAAGCTGCACCACTTTCATCAACATCAATTTACTACATCTTCTCCGAGGATCATCGATGCATTTTCTCGAGTAGACAAATTCCACATAATTAATGCGCCAAGTGGCATCTTTCAGCTCTTAATTCTATGTGCATAATTGCCTATCGCCATTCTGATCACGAATTAATATTAGAAGAGTGGTGGTTATTGTTAACATTACCAAATTCTTTTCTTCATAGTTTGAGGGTCGAAATATCGTAATCATTTGTTTTTGATTTCAATACTGTCCAACTTCCCAAGTCTTCTGAATTATCACAGTTTGGATCTGAAGAGCACTCAGCAATGTGCAAAATTAATTGACAAGTCGTGGTCCGCCAGTATTTCGGATCTGACCAACAACATATGTATAGTATCACATTGTCAAAGTCACGCCAAGAAGTCAGTAGAATAAAATCCTGACTGAACTGAGATTGGGAAAGGTAGTTGAGTGTACAAACAGAGTGCGTTAATAAGCTGTCACCCAACGTTTGGATATGGCGTGGATAAGTATGCGAATTCTTACAGAAAAGAAATTTGTTACTGATGCGAGGTACTACTTTGATCCCAAAAAATCTTTGCATGTACATAAAAAAATCCAATTCTTGTGATTATTGGAATGGTTCACACGGTAATCTGTGTCAAAATTTGTTGATAAATCGATGAAATGTGATAAGAAATTCGTTGGATTCGTGATTCACGAGAACCCCCCATATCAAGGAGTTGAATTCTTCAATCTCGCTACAGAGATGAGATATATCAAGCTCCACTCTACCACGTATGCATGCATGCGTATCTCAATTTGCGGCGTAATTGCAAAAGAGCCTGATGCAACTGGCGTTTCAATCGCGCGGGCTGAGTGATGGATTTACACGAGCCTCCAACTTGCAAGCAGATTTGCATGCTCAGAATAGGCTGCAAAAAACAGAAACCACCCGGATCTGATATTGAGGACAGGGCCTTGCAAACGATGCCTCCAATCTTATGCAGCCATCATGATTTATATCTTGAAATGTACCGGAATTTCATTCGAGGTATGGCTTATTTGGTAAGTGGGTAATAACATGACTAGTTGGTAATAATTAAGGATGGTATTCCATACTGTGTAACACAACAATCTTCGCTACGCGTATTTCATTATTTTCAGGACTCAAATTATTGGTCATCTTTGGTGTTATACATCTATGTAACAATATTTATTGAAGTGTTGTGGGATCACCCAAGAGTTTTAGGATTTTCTCCAACCAATAGATATCTCAAATTCTACCATTTCTGTAACGAAAATCACAATGGGTTTGGGAAGAATTTTGTTGAAATCAGAAGAATCGGAATGACCTTCGACGATGAAATAGCTATCTGCTATACCATAAAACTATTTGTAAATAAACGATGTTACAGACATTGGAAATAGATGATATACCGAAGTAGTCTGCGAATAGGTTCTAGATTGTTTTGAATCTCAATTTTACTATCAAACTCTCAGGCTGTGAC
>JAPYYZ010007334.1:0-11101 GCA_030522705.1 Eretmocerus eremicus | reverse complement strand
GCTGTGAAACCGCGAACATCGTGCTGTTTTTGTTGATTTCTTTCTGTCTGGCTTCGCTGCCAAGTGATGCAAATACGCGTACGTGATCTCAAACCGAGTTCAAGCTGATTCCGGACCCGATTATTTCGATTAGAGGCGCAGTGTGCTCGTTGAAACTCCCATTGCGCTGTCTATTAGAGTAACTGTGAAAAGACTACTCCCATATCCCATGAGTCACAGGTCATTTCATATTTTCATCGTCATGAACCTTGATCCCTGAATAATTTTTCTTTGCCCGAATGAGAGAGAGATATGTCATTTTTCTCTCTTTGCATTTCTTGAATTGCGCTAATTTATTGTTGTCTTGGTAATCAACTAGAATACACCACTAATATCTCTATCCTTCATAATCTTGGGTCTCACAATCCTGTATTGAGTCAAGACCAACCAGATCAAATGAGTTTCAGCTCAGAAATGTTCCAGCAGGGTACTCAAATTGAAAAATCCATTTTCTATTCAGACGAGGGCATATTATAAGATCAGTGCCTTGAGAGTCTAAGGCATGGTCCTGTCAGAAATTTTTTGATACTTTCAATCAATATCTCCAGTTGTCACTTTTCATGTACTGACTCAGTTGATCTAATTCACTCGTTTCTTAATGAGATACCAGTTTACTTATCTCTCTCCAAATTACTTTCCCATATCCAACTGTAAATTCTAGTGATTTGAGTTCCTTGTTCTAGTGATTCAAGTGTCAGATCTATTTCTGTAGCCAAAATAATCTCAATTAGTGATACAGTGAGCCATAAGGAGACAAATATTCTGTGCATATGATCATAGATCTTTGCTAATATTTCATCACTCATTACTGTACGGAATATGCTTCATCATACCTGAAAATTTTATTTTTAGATATGGCTTGACAACACCTCCAGATCAAAATGTTGCCTGAAACTCAGGTCAACATTGGAGACATGACAGAAGGTTAGTTGATTAGATTATAAATTGGTCTAACTATCGTAAGCACTTATCTATGAGATTTCTTTAAACGCTCTTTGTCATACGACTCCGTGTGTGGTGTTGTCTTAACTTCCAAGTTGTTCAGTCTTTGCTGAAGTTTGAGAAGATGTGTTTTTTCCTTCAAGCTTTCTACTTCATCTGCGAATTCTGATAACAATTAATTTTTACCATACAGCAGGAGAAAATCAGCCCAATGATGATGGTGGAACACATGCAGGTGAGTTAAATCACGAACTCGTTTTATAGTTCAAAGTCTATCGTTCTATAGTTACATTATCCCTTTTCCCAAGTATTTAAGATAATCAGTTGATTGAACATTTATCAGCTTCATTGGTCAGACTCAGACTCCTTTCCATTCTAAAAGTTTTTCCTTTTCCTTTTCATTTTTGGTTGTAATACTGTTCTGAAATATATAAGAAGAGTTCTAACTGTAGAGTAACCTTGAAAGCCTCATTGAACAACTATATCTAAATCTCAGCACATAGTCAAAGTCAAGTATCTAACTTTGTGTAATTAGATTAAAGTCTACTGCAGGCATCTGTTATGCTACAAAAAGAGGCTTCATTTCACAGTCACTTTCAATGTCCAGAATTTAAGAGTCCAATCTTTATTCTGTGTGGTGAGACAACTTGTTTTATGTGAAACTTGTAAACATAAATCGTTTATCAAGTACTCTTCCTTAGAATTCTAACCACCATCTCGAGCTTCAAAAACATTTATGTTACCTACAGAAGCCACTGAGTCACGAGCCACCCAAGGTGAAGGTCTCCATGAAAGAACAACAGAAACAACTAGTTTCTCTGGCCCATGTCAGTCCGAAATACTTCTGACACATGGATTGGGGGTAGGAGAAGGCAGTGACGCAGCTAGCACTCACACTGCCAGTACATCTGCATCAGGCAATGGTGAGTTCACTCTTATGTGTCATAGATAGAATGTAACTTTAGTACATATCATTACATTGCTAAAAAATTCGTTGTTGCTTAAAAACTGTCAAAAAATTTTGTTCATTCTTGGGAAGGGGGATAAGAGTAATGCTTGTATGATTCAATTTCAGAGTCTGATTCGAGCAGAGTGAGCTCTGTAACTGTGTTACTGCCTTGGGGAGCCCAAAAAGAAACAATCAGGCCTCAGCACATAGGAGAAATGGATATGAGACCAGGAGAATTTGTGATGCAATCTCTATTCAATGATTTTACTATGCAAGCTGAAAAGAAAATGGAGGCAGTAATGACTGAAACAGTGAGTGAACCTCCCATTTAAATTTTGGTTGTATTTGGAAACTACTCATTAAGAAAACCAATGTATGAGCTGTTTCTCTTGACTTTCAATGATCAGATCTTATTCCTAATGCACTAAGTCTTAGCCATGCTGTGACATCTTCCTGTAGATTGGAAATCACTAAAGATGGCAAAATATTTAACATTAATGAAATGTAGTCACTCAATGGAATGGGACATCTGTGCAAAAGGGAGTTCGAAGTAATGATTTTGATTTTTGGATGGAAGAGACATTTTTTATTCTTACTTTCTTTTGGGTTTACTTTGCACAAAACTTGTTGAGAACAGATATAGATACAGCATTTCAAATCATCAAATTGGTAAAGTATAGAATAATACACTGAAAACAATCAATCAAAGGCTACTCCAGAAGTTTTCAAGAGCAAAATGATGGAGTGCTGCTCAATTTCTAACAAGAATTAATTCGGATTCAAAGGCTCATTTTATTGAGTACCTATCTCCCACTTGATAATGAAATTTTACTTGTTACATTTATAGGAAAAGCCTCTGTCAAAAGTTCTACAACGAGGTGAAGATCCCCAATTTGACCAACTCCTATCAGCTTTTGGTTCTGTGGCTGAACACTGTTTGCCCTCTATCCTGCGAGCTCTCTTTGCTTGGTATGAAAGACAGCTTGTCGATCTAGGGACCGATCAAAAGAAGCTTGCGGCGGCTAAAGAAGACCAGAGGGGTAAAAGGTATGCCCAATTATCAAAGAAGTATATTCTCAGATTGAAAAATGTAATAGAAATACAACCCTTGAATTGATTTATTTTTCAGTATAATGTACACCATAGTGTACAGCTCACAAGTGTCTGGAAGTGTGGAGACAGTAGAGAAAAGCGAAGCAGATTTGCTCCAAGAGAGGAGGGATTTGGCTGTGGAATTTATATTTTGTTTAGTGTTGATAGAAATTCTTAGACAATTACCATTCCATCCAGGTCATGAAGATCTAGTTTCTTACATCGAAAACATTGCCTTCAAACACTTCAAATACAGAGAAGGGTCAGTATACATCCCTTGTCCTTTTTAAAAATCTTGAATCCCTTTTACAGCACACAAAAAATATTGCAGGATTCAAAATGAGCAAAATGCAGCGAATATTCACATCATAGCCGATCTGTACGCTGAAGTTATAGGCGTTCTTGCACAGGCCCGTTTCATGTCTGTTCGTAAACGCTTTATGGTTGAGTTGAAAGAATTGCGAGCCAAAGAACCTGGACCACATACAACGCAAAGCATAATATCATTACTTATGGGGATGAAATTTTTCAGAGTGAAAGTGAGTTGGTCGAAATATTAATTTGAAATGTGAAGAAAGAGTCGTAAGCAGATCAATTCATTTTGATTTCTTATTTCAGATGGTACCAATAGAAGAGTTCGAAGCTTCGTTTCAATTTATGCAAGAATGCGCTCAGTATTTCTTGGAAGTGAAAGATAAAGATGTGAAACATGCACTTGCTGGTCTGTTTGTTGAAATTCTTGTTCCTGTAGCGGCCGTAAGTTACCATCTACTCAAATCCATCACTAGAATGATTAAAGAATAGTCTGGATATGATTCAACAACTTCAATTGTGACACATTTTACAGGCCGTGAAGAATGAAGTCAATGTTCCTTGCCTGAAAAATTTCGTTGAAATGCTGTACTCTACAACTCTTGATATGTGTACAAAAAATAAGCACCGTTTGGCCCTTTTTCCTCTAGTTACTTGTCTTCTATGTGTTAGTCAGAAGACATTTTTCTTACAAAACTGGCACTACTTCCTAGCCATGTGTCTCTCTCACTTGAAGAATCGTGACCCAAAGATGTGCCGCGTTGCTCTAGGTAATTGCACTTCAATCCACCACAATATTCCGTCAAAAAATTTCTCAAAATCCACAAATTGTTTGAACAACTAATTTCTTCATCCAAATTTGTTTTGCAGAGGCCTTGTATCGTCTTCTGTGGGTGTACATGATCCGCATCAAGTGCGAGAGCAACTCGGCAACGCAGAGCCGTCTACAGAGCATCGTAAACTCGCTCTTTCCCAAGGGCTCGAAAGCAGTCGTGCCCCGCGACACGCCCCTCAACATCTTCGTCAAGATTATTCAGTTCATCGCCCAGGAACGACTGGATTTTGCCATGCGTGAGATCGTGTTCGATCTGTTGTCAGTCGGTAGACCAATTAAAATCATTCTCACCCCCGAGAGGATGAGCATAGGACTGCGTGCTTTTCTCGTCGTAGCCGACAGTCTACAACAAAAGGAGGGCGAACCGCCCATGCCGAGAACTATGGGCGTTCTGCCTAGCGGCAATACCATGCGCGTCAAAAAGACTTATCTGAATAAGGTTCGTTACTTTTAGTGCCCTTTTTGATTTCCTATCGCCCATATCCCGACGAATACAATAATCGAACGCAATAGCTCATCTTAAATATCAACTCGGCCGATATGAATTATTCGACGAAACAAGATAATTATTGTCTCCTTACCGAATCTTGCTCATTTCCAAGGAATAACAATGAATACACTGTAAATTATCCTCTCAAGCTCTCGAATCATTAGAACATCTCTCCAACCAAGCACAACGAGTCACTTCTGAACGAACGTGATACTCAGTGTCTTTCAAAACCTTCAAAATCCCTGTACAAAAATTTCATCGCTCAAACTATTCACCCAGACACTAATATTTTCCATCGATCCACAGATGCTGACGGAAGACACGGCCAAGAGCATAGGCATGTCGTCCTATTTTCCTCACGTGCGCCGCGTCTTCGTGGACATTCTGCGGGCTCTCGACGCGCACTACGGCCGCCCGCTCATGATGACGAGCACGCAGAACGTGAACAAGGAGCCGGACGAGATGATAACGGGCGAGCGCAAGCCGCGCATCGATCTCTTTAGGACGTGCGTCGCGGCGGTGCCGAGGCTCATACCCGACGGCATGACCGGCGCCGAGCTCGTAGACATGCTAGCCCGGCTCACCGTGCACATGGACGAGGAGCTGAGGGGCCTCGCCTATCAGAGCCTGCAGACTCTCGTGCTAGATTTTCCCGACTGGCGGCAGGACGTCGTGCTCGGATTCACTCAGTTCCTCGCCCGAGACGTGCAGGTTCGTTTTTGGGGATGGATGTGTTTGATCGGAGTTCTGTCATTACGTAGTTTTCAAGAATTCCTTGCTGTAGACATCATGAAGATGTGGAGCTACAATTTTCGGATGACGTTCTGGATTCAAATGTTTTTCATTATAGCTTGAGTAATGATGTTGGAGAGTTGCTGGATGAATGATACGGTTCGTCATAAAATCGACGTAAGCCTTCCTAAACCTCAGGACCTTACATCGTACAACTCACGACGCTTGTTCTGAGAGTTGTGCCTGTTGTGTCAAATGTTACACGAGCCCTTTAAATTCCAAGCTAGCTTAGCTCAACAATATCGAGCTATTTATCTGGCTTTGTTTATCCAAGCCATTGGTTTCTCCTACAAAGGTTCATCACATAATGAGGGATTCTCCAAAATGTAGAGTCTATTTGGTTATTTTTCATGATCTAATGGAACGATAAAATCAATCGTTGGGGAATTAAGAAGTCTCTTGGTCTGAATAACACGTAATAGTCATTACAAATGAGGTTAACGATTTCTTGAAATACCACAGTCCGTGCTGCTTCCTTATCTGATTTCAATGGTTTTCAAAGTCATACTTTCTAAATTCAATGAATTCAAAATTCAATCATTTCCACTGGTACCGATTGATCCACCTTATCAAGAATCGTGTCTGTTGGACTTTCTCAATCGGAAAACGGCTCAATCTGAACAATGAAGTACACCCAGACCTTGATAGTTGCACGAGAGACGGGGTATCACTCACACACTACTTTTTCATTCGTTCCAGGACACGTTCCCTCAGCTGCTCGACAATGGTCTCCGCATGCTGCTTCAATTGCTCACTTGTTGGAGAAACGCCTTGGCAAATCCAAGCGCCAAAGCCAAGGAGCAGCCGGCGGAAGGCACTAGGCTCAGTGCTCGTATGATCATCGATCCCAGCGGGAAGAAGATCGACGGTCAAAAGGTCGAGCCGGTATCGAGCGTCATGCATCTTGTGGAGGGCTTCGCTCTTGTCATGCTCTGCAATTGTAGGCTGTACCCTCGACGCCTGGCGGTTCACATATTGAGAGAGATCAAGCACCTTCTCAAGAATTTCGGTAATTATCCTTGCTCACTGGGCTTACTGTATCCCTTGAACGAAAATGTTAGGCTTGGGAGCCAAGTGATGTATGTATCCTTATTATTGAACCATGATCCGGCTTCGTTTTTCGTCTAAAACGAATCGTGAATGTTCAAAAGCCCATTGCTGTAGTAAATCAGAATACGTCACTTGAATTTAATTCTTATCCACGTTGATTGCAGGTAATTTAGAAGACGATCAGCCCGTGATTGATGTGATCGATGCCTGTTGCCCAGCAGTTCTGGAAAAGTTCTATCACATGCTTCCCTTAGCAGAGAAAGCAGCAGCTGCTTCGACTCCAAACGTTGATCTACAGTGGATCGCCGACAGAAGCAGCTGCGTCTGGACAGCCGGTTAGCACATGTCACATTCTTTTCTTTTTAAAATTCGAAACTGAATCACGTTGATGAACAACACTTTCTTGTTACAGGCTTTCACGATGAGAACAGCACAAAGAGCTCCTCGCTGTTAAATTTGAACGGAGCGGATCCTTGGAGCAGCTGCTTGTTCGCATTTTTAGAGAAGGATAGAGTTCTCACATTGTGTCCCAACGCCGTTGCTCACTCGTGGCCAATCGTTTTTAATCGGATCAATTCATTGTTCACTGTCGTTGATCCAACGTAAGTTTGAACCACGCTATCAAAGAGGGAACAACCGAGTATTATTTACATGTGATCTTGCGTTTTTCAGGCCAGTGAACGACAACAGAGCGTCTCTGTTACGAAGTTCCACTGCGATTCGCAAGCCGGTCAATGAGAGAGATGTTTACATGCACGTCTGGAAAAATTATCTGACTTTCGGGTATCGGGTCGTCCCGCCAATCCCAAGTCCAATCATTCGCTGTGCAAGCCCGGACCTGAGCTTGAGGTATGACAGATCTTTTACTAAATTTGAAAACTATTTCCTTTTGCATTCTTTTATCGCATAATATTAAACGTCAACAAAAGTCCAAATTTACTAACAGATCGAAATAAAATGATTGAGTCAACCTAAACGTGACTCACAAATAAACTATCGAGTTTTGCGTTTCACAACATTCATCAAAAGTACCAAAATTTTTCTATGGCTGGCGTTTTCAGACTCTTGGTATTCCATGAGAATCTTCGATATATCTAATTTTCTTTGATACTTCAAAAATAATTTCGTTTTTATCTCGAGCGTCGACTTTCCTAGTATGTAGTCATTCTATTATTTAGATTTTCAGATGAAACACTGATAATTTTTCACCGGTTTGTGTCGTGAACAAGGATATTCAAGTACTATCAACTCTTGAGTCCTTCCAAATTGAATATTTCGAACTTTCAAACATCTTGATCAAATATTTAAGAAATATTTGATCAAGATGCATCTCTGAAGTTTACACGACCAAATTATCAATTTTCTTTCGGTACTTTCTTACCGATTTCATACAACTCTATTCTGATATTATTTTGCGATGAATATGTGTGTGTCAACTTTGCAGAATGTAACGATATTGCTCCTAAATTGCAATCCTGCATCTAACTTTGCATGCTATGTCATCGTTGGATTGTCTCTTTGATTCTTCTATAATTTTTGACTGTAGAGCTGGTGACAATGAGATCCTACTGATGATGATCAAAATATAAAATTACATGAATAACCAATCCTTTTAGGGATATAATAATTTGAAACAATAACATTTACGAAAGAGTTTGAAGAATGGAACCCATAGAGTTTTGAATACATTTAGGAAATTTTCGTGTATAATGCATGACGTGACTCATTGATGTACATAAGTGTGGTAGAATCAGAAATGGACATGATCTAGATACTAGAGAATGTTTACCATTTCACGGTACTAATTCCCGCAACTTGCGAATACATGTAGATGGGCTCTCAAGTTTCATTACTGAATAACCCTTTCACAAATCGTTCTCCAGGACCAAACGAACAGTTGTTTATTCCTAAATTTTAATAGATCCTCGAGTGGCTCCTCTGAAATTGTGAACTACCTGGCAGATAATAGTAGTTTATATGGCGTGGTGCGGGAACGCGTTTTTTTCGCGAACGAGTGCGATAAACTTGTTTATTTTATCGCTAGCCCCCCTCGCAAACGCGTATTCACGTGCGACGCTGTTCGAGCATCGTACGTAAAGACGCGTTTACGAGGGGGGCTGCGATAAAAGGAATATTAATCCTTTATCGCTTTCCAAATAGTATGAGTCCACCAATGATCAGCCATGATTTGACGTAAAGATGAGTTGTAATTTTGCCAGAGAGTTTCGTATGCCACAAATACTTGTCAACAAATCAAGCCAAAATTAACTGCATGCAACGCTCATTTTTCCAATAACTCGTTAAAACGGCGGATTAACACTTGGGTTTCATTAGCTTCCACTCAGACAGTGGCAGTCGCATTAATCGTAAAAATGGAGAGACTGAGAAAGAGAAAAAGAAAGCCCCATTTGATAGACCATGGTGGAAAATTGTATCGCATACATTGAATAAACACAAAAACACATAGTGGTCAGCATACGGTGGAGTTTGGTGTATTGTGCATGAGTAAGGAGTTGAGTCAGAGCCTGGAGAACCTCGGCGGGGCGCAGACCCTGCCGGGACGTTTTTCCGTTCCGTCGATATCCGGCATCTACACCAGGCACAAGCGTACCAGGTGAGCCTCTAACTACATAGAGTTGAGCGAGGAAAATTTATATTTGTCAAAAGAGAGACGCACTGCTTGGCGGGGCTAACACTCAAAGGATGCTGGGTACTCTCATTGATCATCATGCTCACTCCATTTGCTTGGCGACTCACCGTGTGGGAACATCTCTTGTATTTTCACATTTATACACAACTCTTCTGTTCAAAGGTAGATTTAGGATCAGATTGTGCACAGCGACGTCTTGGCAATTTTAGATCCGCGTTCGAAAAAGTAGGGAGTGATCTTGAGATTCTTGAGTCCTTAGCGGGAATCTCATACTGTAGAATTTGGAGATTGCTAGATTTCCTTGTTAACTGAGGGGTCCAGTAGCTGTTCCAAGTTGAGTGGAATATCAACCAAGAAAAATTTCGATCAATCGAATCTTGATAGCTCGTGCTTCGAAAAATTTCAAGCTCCAAAGTAGGGCGTCGAAAGGCGCCTGTCCTGCCTCTGTAATCCAAATAGGCACCGGCCAAGTTGAGTCTATACCACCTTCATCGCAAATATTTCAATTTGATTTTATTATTGTGTGTAAATATACTAATGGGAACGTAAATCGAGCACTCGATTGATTTTTGGGCAATTTTAGGATCAATTCGTCAAAAAAAATGTCGCCGCGGAATGCTTTTGTTTCTTATCGATTCATTTCTGAATTGTGGCGAAATTTGACCTATCAAGAGCCTCCAATAGATTATCTGTATCTTTTCAGACTTTGCTCATCGTTTTCATTAAATATAAGCCTTGTAGTATATCAGGATCGTTTCTTAGTCGATGAATATTGTTCTTAATTCTTCCCTATAAGGACGTTAATCAGTCCTCATCGTAATCCGCTGGTGTAATTTTTTAGTATCAGTTAACTCTGACGACTATTCATATTCTGACAAAGAATATCGCATATTTCTAGCTGTCAAAAGGACGACTAAAAATCATGAGGATTTGGATTGCTTGATAGAAATCTTTTTCACAAAAGTCCTAGATGATCCTAGCCTCAATGCGCTTAATCGGTCAACATCCACGTTGCAACAAATTACTCCTCTACAACTTTTGCAAATTTTGTAGGTATCCAGATAAAATAGTACACCAACATTTAGATTTCGCAACATCATGCACGTTTATTATGCATTTTGCTCTTTACGACTCTTGCATGGGATCTGAACTGTCCAGATTGCTATCTCGTAAACTTGCGAAAGTCTCCTCCTTAGGTCTGATAGTGTTTCTTATAGAATATTTTTGTTTCTGCCATGTGTGAACCTATGTGTGAAACTTTGCAATGTCCTTCTTGTCTGTTATTGTGTGAGACTACCGTATAGAAATTGGTTCTTTTCTTGTATGTTAACAAGCTAATTGTTGTAGCATATGTTCTTCTGTTATTCACTTCTACGCAAGGTTCTTACAATTTCCCCCGAAAAATTTTCTTTAGCTTGAGGAGCCTGCAAAATACCGAATCAATTACTCGAAAATTTGGAACAGGCTTGAACCGTTCTGGTTTAAAGCCGTTCAATTATTGGTATGTAATCGATTTCTACGCCACCGCCTGGAACGTGATGTCAGTAAAAGTGAATTTGTTGCTATCTCGTTTGGTGAAAGATCCTCTCCGATTAAATCAAAAAGCGTAGCTGCCTTGATAATATTTACCCTCTCAGAGAAAGGAAATCAGAACGCCAACAATTTTCACCAAAGAGTAGTGTTAAAAAAATTTTCGAATATTTTCATCTACTTCTCCTCCTCCCCAAGGGCTTTCACAAGCAGTGTGGTTGTGAGACTGTGAGACAAAATCATACTCGCAACCCAAGATTTTCTGGATCCCTCCTCAGAAATTCAAAAAACTCCCAACACAGAGCTGAAAATCAAAAAAGTGGGAGAAAGGAAAGTATATCGATTTCCCTGAGAACATTCGATCGGCGTGCTCCTCACTCATGAAAATTTCCCCCGTAGAAATTTTCGCAAACAGAAGCT
>JAPYYZ010007331.1:0-10447 GCA_030522705.1 Eretmocerus eremicus | reverse complement strand
TGGGCTGTTTCGCAGCAGCTCTAAATTAATGATGCTCTAGTCTCGAGAGTAATGCTCGCATTCTCAGCTTATTCCACGTGATACTATAATACGCTCGCGAATATTTGCACTTGCGGCTTGCGCTCAACTTTTGCAGAGGATCGGATGTATACGGCCCCTGCGGCGATGCATCGCCGATGCAAGATGGACTTTTCCGATATGAGGCTCGTGAGCTCCAAAGCAATGTGCAATCGATCCGCTCGCAGATGGAATTCGTTAGTGCGTGTTACCGTAAATACCTGCTGCTGACATATACTTTGTTCTGAGAAAAAAAGATTCGCAAACTCTTCGAGCCTTTTTTATCTTATTATAGTATATCACGAACGTTTGAAGAACACGAAGATTCGAACGATAGCGTGTAGTTTCCTTTTGGAATTAGGATGCTCAAGTTTACTTGGAGTGAGATTCGTAGTGTCGAGACAAAATATAAAATGTATCGCTCAAGTTTGAGAAACGGCGTCACGAGAATCGCTAACCCTCTCATTTGTACTTGCGGTCGCGGTCAACTGCAATGTCATACGTGCCACGGAAAAATTTTCAGAACCACGTCGCGGCGTCCCTTTGGACGCTGCCCATTCTCATCTCCGATTTCCCATATTTTTCTCGGAAGCAAGACACATTAATCTCTCGAGCACAGCTCCTCTCTTGAGGGAGCCCAATTGGAAAAGTTCGGGTTTCTGCTGTTTCTTTCCGGCACGTTATTCTCGAGCCGTCGTGTTCTGGAAATCTGAACAATTTTGAAGTATAATTAGTAGATAGCCGTGACAACTATATATAAATGTTTAGTCTTTCTCAATTCAAATTCATGCAAGAGTATCAATGCTGGTGAATTATACAAGAGCACGCGAATTTATTATCAAAAGCAAGCAGTATGAGTCACGTACGATCACCATTATTCGGATGATGAACCAAGCCTCTAATTCCCAGGGTATCGAAACTTGAATAAAAATTAATTCTCTCCATGAGTTACTAGAACATCTCACTGACTCCCTTGCCACAGCTTATCTCACTTGGCTCTGTCTCGTAGGCTAGTAATCACCTGGAAGCACCCAGCCCTCTTCTACTATAGTTAGTCACACACTGTAATGTTCTGACTGACGATAGAATCTTCTTATAGCGCAATAAACGGCGTTACGTACTTTCGAAATGTTTCTACCGCTTTTGCGGGAAATTGCCATTTTTGCTCGATTTTTTAAATTTCCTCCTCTCATCCCCGATGGAAGGAAAATATTCATCGCTTCAGCGGGTTAATTTGCGCTATCTCACGACATTCTCGTCCGAACCAAAGATCATTCGGGATGCGGTAACGGGTTTTTCCATTCGCAAAACAAAATTTATTGTTCCAAAAAGGTCGAATTAGTTCAATAGCAAAAGTCATGAAAGGTTCATTGACCACTTAGGATTTGAGACATAGTCACTCAGAGTTTCGAGGGTTATTACATCTCGCCATATTTGTAGGATGTCCTTCAATCGGGTGTTTTGCCATGCAGTACTCGCATTCGACGAGAAGGTGAATAAAATGATAAAATTCATATCTGAAAAGAAGAGTTACCTGATGCATACTTCATCGGCTTTAGTGCGCGCAGGAAATATGTATATTTCATTAGAGACTCTCCTCTGGGATATGAATGATATAATAAAAAAGTTATCGATAATCTTGATGAAAATTAAAATTATGAAAAATTTGGTTTGAGACCGCGTCCCACTTTCAACGGATATTATCTGCGGAGAACATCGCAATCACGCAGAATCTACTCGAGAGTTTTCAAATCCCTCTGAAATATTGGATTCCTGGATCTTCAAAGACTCCAAACTCTCATTACATTGGTATTTCCTCTGATCTCAAAGATTCAATCTGCTCCGCGACACGATTCGATCAGCCTCGCTGAATACCTTCTCAAAAAATTTCTCCGAATCCCAAAAGTTTATTTGACACAAATCCATCAAACTGATGAATTCCAGCAGAGGATTCTATAAAATCATCAATTACCTCGAATCCACGCTGCCCTCCATGGATAATACATCTCAGACACGATTAATGCCAGCTAGTCGAAACGAGTCATCCCTCTAAGAAACTGCTTCGTCAAGCCTTGTATTACACCCGAGAAAATCCTCCTCCCTTCAAACACCCTATAATACGAACGAGGCAAGATCCGGGATATCGCTGTCGGGACGAAGAAGTGAGATAGCTCGCGCGACACGCGACCGTCGCAAGAACGCGAATCACGTTCTCTCTCTCTCTCTCTCCCTCCCTCCCTCCGAGGCTACGCTTAAATATCGTTGGATATGACGGAAAGGGTGGAGGTGCCGCTTCGACTTTTGTGCAGACTGCAGCGCTAAATAGTTGAGCCAAGTTCTCGCCGAGACGAGGGATGACTCTCGGATAGTTCGCGCTGAATTGCGATCGGGCCGAGAAGACGGGCGCGAGCTTTTCTATATACAGCCTTCTCTTACTACAGTTCGAGTTACGAGGACGACGAAGACGTCGATGGGAGCTGGGAGAGACCGCGAGAATTGAGGATGGTTTTGAATCACCGGCGTACCGGCAGCTTCTTACTCTCGCTGCTCTGGCAGGAATTGAGTTTGAATTTCGCGGGCTTGGGAATTTTCTTAGCGCGTCGATGGCACGAGGAGCGTCGTAGTGAATTTTTAATCCTTTCCTCCCTTCATTTGGGAGACGCTCTTGATGAATTTTTACCCAATAGCGTTTTAATCTTCTTGGTTCGTCGGGCATGAACTGCTTCTGGGCTGTCACTCTTCATTATTGGAGTAACGAATTTCAGAATGAATACTTGGCGGAATGACTCACGTTCTCATCAAATTTATAAACGAGGCGCAAAGGAGCATTTGATCAATTTTTTGTAAAAAAATATCTTTGGAAATAATCAGAATTTAGAGAACTTTAGCAGCTCTGACAAGCTCTGACAAGGACTCCATGAAGACTCGTGGCTGATCAATAGTGTAAGATTTGAGAAAATAAATTTATCGCTCAAGCTCGAAATTTTTCTGGTTTTCTGCCCTGGTATTATTTTCATCATGCACGAATGTACGATATTTTGGTCACTCGGTTGCAGTTTCGAAGCTCTTGATGCTTTCCCCCGCGGAAAACCTCCTCAAAATAATCAGAGCATATTACATAATCAACAATTGTTATGTAAAAAAGAATAAGAGTTATTGTTCTCAGGGTAATAGTCACCGGTATGATAAAAGGTCTCTCATACTGTTGTGACCTCGTAAATAGTGAATACATTTTTATAAAATCCTGTCAACTTAAACATGGATCCTCTTTTTTCAGTTTCTCAAATATTCACGCAAAACTGGAGAAAATTGGCGCGATCTGGTACCTCGTCTGATTATACCGAACTCATTCTGATTGGACTTCACATCAATAGCTACATCACTCATTATCATCCACTTCTTCCCTATTCGGTACGGATTGCTGGTACTGTCATGAATTTTCGATACAAAAGGCAAAGCCGAGTAATGAATGTGTGAGAAACTGCAATGATTTATTCACGAGTTGAGTCTAGCGGCAGCTTGAAGTAATGGGGGATCTTTGCACACAAGAAGCCGTTTTGGGAACAAAAAGCAGCTTTGGCGAGGACGTATGTGTCGTGCGCATGCTTGCCTACTAAAACTTGTGAGAATAAGAGATTCACGAGCTTAAGCTCCTTCGTGCTCTTGCCTTCATCCCAGCGAGACAGATGCATGGTTCAAGTTTAGTGAAGGGCAAAATTTCAATTTATTCACATGTCAGCTGAACTTCATGTAGATGTATTACTTCATGATTCCATCGCGGGAGATTTTGACTCGTCTTCGGTTTCCGGATGAGACGATAAGATAGAGTATGTAGCCATGTCAGGCTCGCTCAAGAGGCATGAGAGTTATTCTGAATCAAAGAGAATTCCCCAGTTCCGTTTTCCAAGTGAAAGGCCCGTACACAGAGATATTCAAATATTACATCAAGAATAGAATTTGATGGCTCCAAGGTTTAGAAAATATTCTAAAAACTTGGAAGAAATTATTCTGTCCTGTCCATCATCTAGCATACAAAAAGCACACAAACATCTTCGAAGCTAATTTTACCTTCTCTTTTTGAAATGGATTTGGTTCTTCACGATTTTGAAGAACTTGTAAGTACGTCTGGGGCGATCCCCAATACCTCGTTGCAGACCATACAGTCTGTCTCAAATTTTATCACCTTGGTACCAACTCATGATGCATTAACAGTCGAAATGAGTCCTTTCACTTGACACAGATTGACGATCTTCTTCTCGGTAAAGTGAATATCCATGAGCTTAGCTGATGGTATAGTATAACTCAGTCATGCATTTCTTTTGAATACACATCGATTCTTCATCGACATACCTGAAAGTCTCCTCGATTTCCGCTTCATTCCATTTTTCCGGGAAATAGTACATTATTGCCCTGGGCGCATTCGCCCATGACGGACGTCAGGACACTTATTTCCCAAGCAAAGCGAAGGAAATAAGTCCTCCGTGCCCAAAATGACCATACGAGCACAGGACAATAATAATTTTTTTACCATTCGGTGCCAAAAGTACGTGATCCTCTCCCGCTCCGACGAGCAGGACCCACACGTACTTTCTCTTCCTCGTAGGAAAATAGTACACTATTGCCCTGGGCGCGTCCGCCCATTTCGAGCGCTAGAACAATTTATTTCCCGAGCGAAGCGAGCGAAATGAGTCTTCCGAGCCCAAAATGGCCGTGCAAGCACAGGGCAATAATGATTTTTCATCATGAGAACCCCGAAACCGCGTTCAAAGGCGACAGCTTTAGGTTAAAATGATGAAAAGTGTAATACGCTTCGTGGTGAAGAGTATCAGTGAAGAGGATCAGCCCACTCGGGTTCTTACTGCTCTCGGCTTTGCCCTCGAATGATATTATTCACCCGAGGGGGACTAATCCTCTTTTACTTCCGGGCGGTGTAATCTACTATTCATCATGAGAACCCTTAAGTCGCAAAACGCGGTAGTTTTAGGTTAGATTGATGAAAAAGTTTCTATCACTCCACTCGATGAGCGTGAGCCAATAAAAAAAGTTACGTGACAACAAAAGCTTAACCGAGTCCTCAAGAAATGTTTCCAGCCACCTGACATGACCATGGAGTACCTTCACGGACGTTTTTCTACTTCAGACTTCGGACTCCTACCGAGACTGATTATTATCTGCTAAGATATAAAATTCCGCAAGTCTTTACGATCCCCAGGGCAATTATCTTTGCGAAACCGACTGTCGAATGCGAGTAAACGAAGCTTCCTTGAGTCTTGAGTGCTCGCTCTTAAATTTTCTCTGGTCACTCCAGTCCACACACGTGTATACACGTTGCTGGAAATTAGAGGAGTTGCCAAGGGATGGCTCTGAAGAGTTTACTGCCGCAAACAAATTGCGCTCCTGTGGGCCATGGCTCGCGCGAGTTCAACTGGCAACTCTTGGACGATCCTTCCCGTGACGGAAGTAATAATACTGCAACTCGCTTCAGAAACAAGGTGGTAGTATCTGGTTACGACATTACACTCTCGTTGTGGTCAAAATTCATTGCCACTTGTTCGGCTCGAATATCGCGGCATATTTTTTGTGTCTTCGCTGGAGGCTAGACAATGTGCTACGCAACAACAAGTCTTGCTGAAGATTTGTTGACAATCTATCATGATTTTCTATAATTTGCATCGTCAACTTTACGAACGAGTGGAAAATTGCTCTAACGCTCGTGAGCAGGAATGTTTGGAATTCGCAATAAATCATTCAATGTATAAATCAACTCGAGCACATCTACGATAATTTTTTTCTTCCACCCAAAAAGTGCCTAGCAAAACCACGAACTTGTGTTGTTTTTGTGAAATGATGGAAATTAACCATCTCTCATGAAATTCCATGACGAACAATCTTACATCTGAGATGAATAACAAACTTCAGAGATAAAATCCAAAGCATTTAGGGTAGCGTGGTTGTTTGATGCCGTATTTTTCCTCGGCAGTTAAGAAGTCACTGGTGTATCAGGTCTTTAGCGTTGGAGAACAGAATTAACGTCACGCCTGGTCTACGGTGTACTTTCAATGACTTGATGATGGGAGATTCATTTGGGAACGTGTATCAAGACTAATTACACCTTATGAAGAAAAATCCTCAGGATCACAATGAGTAAAAAGTTAAAGCAAACAATCATTCGGCTTCATTCAATTAACCCGCATGATACTATATTTTTTTTTTTTTTTTTTTTCATGACGTAGAGTTTGATACTATTGCGTTTTTTGAGAATAAAATGACATGTTCGTAGACTTCATGACACGGCATTAAAAGGCAGTTTTATAAGGTTCCCTTTCAAATCACAATATTTTCTCCAGCTCTCAATCACTCATCGACGTACGTTCCTCTTTATGCTATTTTGATCTGTTTGTGAAATTACACATTGCTTACTTTCGATCAGAAGCTTTTGTACAATGGCTAAGATGAATCCTAAAATACCCCGAAGCCCGTGAGAGTCTGTGTTGGATCTGACTTTGTTCATGAGTTATAATTATTTCCTCAAAAATCGAGTCGTCAATCTACAATATTTACATGTGATTTCTCATCATCTCCGGGAACGATAAAAAGGTTGAAGCTTGCGCACTTCCGTTTGGATGATGCAGGGAGATAGAGACAATTGCGCTATACTCTACCCTCTATAAAAGAATGCCTTTTGTGGATCTTAGTAAAAAAATTTTCTCATATTATACATCATTTGGATGAAAATTAAGCAAAAGGCTCACTTTTATTGCCCTTGGGATCATAGTGTGAAATAAAATGTCGGGATTATACTTACACATGGAGGCTTGATTTTCAGATAATCAGATACTTTCCTTGCATGGAAGAGGTTATCATGGATTTATTGGATGAAAAAGATCCATTAAAGAATTCATAATTCGTCATTGCGTATCTTACATTCCATACTGTGTCGCACCCGTGCACTTCTCCACCCGCGTTCACAGTACAACATTTTTCACGGAAGCATTCAAAAAATATTACAAAGCGGTCTCATAGCATGAGGTTGATCAAACCCCTTAATTCAAGTTTGATCCCAAACTTGAACGAGAAAACGCGAAAAATTAGTCAAGCTACTCCATGCTATGTGCGCGCTCTTTCCTCTCAATTAAAACGAAACGAATTTCAAGCTCAGGCGAGCAAACCAATAGCGCAAACACATCGCGATCAAATCTCAAATCATCCCATCCGACGACCAGCCGATCGGGCATCAAAAATGCGCCGAGGCGGAAGGCAAATCGTCCGTCTGGTTCGCTCAATAGCCCGCAGGAATGCCTCTACCGCGAAAAGAGACGCAGAGTTACAGCTGGCGAGCTTTACAAATAGAAACAGTTAGCGGTCTCGCGATCCGCTGCGTCAGGGCGGAGTTCGGTGCACATACATCCCGGTGAGGAATACTGCGCGCAGCCTCAAATCGATCGTTTGCCAGCATCCACAGAGAGGGAGAGAGAGAGAGAGGCTCGGCGCGTCATGCTCTCGCTGAGCAGAGTCGCTTCGAAGAGTTACGGCTTCCTCCGCGCCCCGAGATTTATCGTAACGGAGCGCCGAAAAAGCGCCGCGCTTTTTTTCACCCGCGACTCGCGCCCCCACATACCTATCTCTCTCTCGCTCTCTTTACAAACCACCTGCGTGCATAGCTCGCGGCTATACGCGTATACTCCGAGTTCTGACTCCGAGAGGATATGCACGCGGAGAAATACGCGAGATTGGCGTGCGCCATAAATCGAGCGCCGTGTATATATCTCTGCTGCGCTTGATTCTCTAGATCGAGGGCTTTATTATTGGATAGATACCCCGTTGCGTCGAGCGCTATTCGAGAATTTTACGGACTCACTCTGGAGTCGGTAGGTGTGAAGCTTATTAGGGTGCGATGAGATATTCGGCGATAGTTTTTGACTGTGTGATAGATTTTTATTCATGTACGAGGTCGGGATCAGGATTGTTGCGGCATGAGGTATCGCAGGGTACCCCTTGATGCCAAACTCTAGTGCAAAATTTTCAAGAGAATTGTGGCTTGTGCATCGGAAAGGTGAGCGGTGAATGAGTTGCGTATTTTTTTTTGTGATGGTGAGTTTAGTTTGAGCTTTCTCGCGTTAAAACTTTGAACGCCGTTATAATTAAACCGCCTCTGCGCTCGCAAACTGGACTCACGCGTTACGAAACATACAACCGTAAATGGTCCAACTTTTTCACCCGGTCCGCGAGTAACAAAAAAGAGTAATTGAAGTTCGAAGTTCCGCCGAGCGGTTGGGAGGTTCGCTCATTATGAATCGTTTTGAACTCGTAAGGTGATTAATGCTCGAGGAATAATGAGGATTACGTGTGCATGTAATTTTGGATGTATATTATACGTGAATTCTGCTAGCCTATCTCAATGCAAATAAGTTCATTCCGATGAGCAACGGGTATGTGTACAAAGATGACTTGATACGTCTACTCACTAGCCCTACTCACTAACTACTTCTTGAATGGCGTCGAAAAATTCGCACCTCGTGAGAAGGGTACTTTTATTTCATTTCAGAAGCTGTGCCGAATATTGACCCGATTTAAGAGGTGATACTGGACAATTTTTCTAACGAATTACCAAAAAATTATGGAACTTGAGAAGTAGGGCTCTGAAATGTTTTCTCTTATCTATTCGTGGCTCAAATTTGGGAAAGTCCAAGATGCAAATTAATGTGCGTACTTAAAACTGGTATCGTAGTATGGGTTTGATAATATGGGACCCACCGGCCCCCCCCCCCCCCTCAAATTGATGTGCATGATTGAAACTAATCTCATAGTTCTTGTCTCAACTAAGGATATTTATTCTCGGAGTATCATCGCTGCACATCAATTTCCAAGGGTGCACCTTAGGTCGTATAAAAGCTCTTCCTTGCCGACATCCGTTATAAATTGATTTAAAATGAGACAAAACAATATTTCGAAAAAGTAAACTCAAGCTGCCCTGCGTATCGGTAGAACGAACCACTGTGTAAAATAACGAAGCGATCCGTCAAAAACTCTTGGAGTAATTTGAATTATAGTGCAAATATATTGTAATTACACGACAGTTCAAATTACTCCAAGCGCTTTTGACGGATCGCTTCAAAATTTTACACAGTGGTTCGTTCTACCGATACGCAGGGCAGCTTGAATTTACATTTTCGAAATATGGTTTGGTTTCATTTTGAATCAATTTATGATGAATGTCGATAAAGTAGAGCTTCTTCTTACCCTTAACCTCGAATACGGCAATTCCCAGAGAAATTGATTCTCATCTGCTTCTGTACAAGTGTAACTGACCCCCAAATCGATGTGCTTACTTGGAACTAATCTCGTAGTTCTCGTATCATTTGAGAACATGAATCCTCAGAGTATTATCCCTAGACATGAATTTCGAGGTCAGATGACCTGGAACGCGACGATTTGCAGAGAAATTCCTATTTATCTGCTTTTAAACTTGTTTATCTGCCCTCCAAATTTATGTGCTTACTTGAAACGAATCTCGTAATGTTCTTCTCATCTCACAATATAAATATGCGGAGCATGTGTGAGTCCAGTTATCACAGAAGGGCTGAAACTCGGAAAGTTTTCAACTACACTTTACTACCCTCGAAAATCTGGCCTTGTTTTATATGGATTTATTTTTCTCTGACATCAAGGATAGACCTCGGCTAATACACTTACAATTAGTTTCGTTCACTCTAAATTCCTTCGAGGGAAAAATCCCTCCAAGTAGAGGCTTTTTTGCCTTCAACGGGAGAGGGAAAATGGCTAGGAGGTAAAATTCCCTCCAACTGGAGGAAAATTTGCCTTCAAGATATTTTCCCTCTAGCTTGAAGGCAAGTTCACCCCACCTTCGAGGGAAACAGTGATATGCCTCTAAGCGCGCTCCAGAATGCCTTCAACTTGGAGAGAAAAGCGGCAGCGTGTGTGGCGTGCGTAGTTTTAGTGGATAGTATTTCGTAATCGAGATCAACTGATTCATCTAAAATTTTCAAATGGACTCGCAGTCAGTAATAGTTTTCCCACAGGTGAGTGTTAAATTGAAATCTTGTCGATTATATGTAAATACAAGGCGACTTAACCCCTTCCAACATTTCTCCATGTAAACAGAAAGCCTACAATGATGCGGAGGCTCTTTGAAAATTTTTGGGGCAAAATGAAATTATTGCAGAGAAAGTTGTGAAAGTATTAATATGTAAGCTGAAATGCAAATGGAAACTGAGGACGTCCACGTCAAATTTGGGAAGTTTCTGCACGACATTTTTCTTTTGCCTCGCAGAGTTTTTTAATCGGTTAGATATATCGAAACATGATTTTAGCAATTTTTATTGGGCCGAAAAAAATTTTTTTGCCTCGGCTAGGCGTAAATAATTGATTT
>JAPYYZ010007330.1:0-15262 GCA_030522705.1 Eretmocerus eremicus | reverse complement strand
ACCAACCTTTCTTATAACATCACTCTCTCTCGACTCTCTCCTTATATTCTATTAAAGTCACTTTTATCTTCAACTCGTGTTCTCTCTGAAGATCCCCTAACCACGTAACAGCACAAATGTTATTATTTTTTCCAGAGAGAGAAATTTTGTTTTTACTTAAAATCGTCGTTATGAAATGAACGAATACATTGAAATATATCTTAGGCTGGGATGGAATTTTGAGATATGCGTGGACTCTGACCTTGCCGGGTTTTTAAATCGTGTTGGTTTTGTTGAAATTGAATCGATCTCAAATCATTTGTGAGTTAACTCGCAAATTTGCGAGATTCATAAATCGTCGTTTGCAACTTCTGATATAATTTTTTAAGAGCTTTTTCATGTTGAAATTTATACTTTTCGGTACAATACATAATCGAAAAAATGCTGTATTCACCGGGGAGTACTCTGTCCCACTTAATCCCGACTAAGAACATGGAATTTCACGGCTCTATTTCATGTGCATGTATACTTATCTCATTATGCGTCGCCTTTTGCGCCACGTAATGGGATAAGTAAGGGCAGCAAAGATAGCCAAGAATAAAAGAAACGAGGTCGTTGGAGCACACCATAGCCGAAGCTCGAAGATTTCAGGATAGCGTGAAATGCGTATAGTGGGGAAAGGAGCTTCGTATACGTGGTTGGAATTCGCGCAATGAGCGGACCAGACGCGACTGCCGCCGGCAAATAATTGCCATTCCGGCCTGTTTCTTTGCTGGGCACGAACCTCGCTCGTGGCCATGACTCAAGTTAGGACGAATCGAGGCTTCTTTTCCCAATGGTTTTGATGCTTTTAATCGCACCGTCTCACCTCAAAACGTCCTAATCGCTTCTATAATATAGCCAAAAATTATCATTCGACCGGGCGCCAATCGATGAGCCACAAACTCCCACGCTACAAATTGCGAGTAAAGCTCCACTCGATTCACCCCTCGCGATTGTTCATCGCGAAACTTGGGGCGCCACACTCAACGCGACACTCGAGCCTCTCGCTTGGCGACGACGACTGTATACGCAGTTCGCGTCGCGCCAGCGTCCATCACCCGGGCGATGTTTTACGAGCTCGCCGTTATTGCATTGCAGCGCGCGCGGAGCTGATCATTTGGCGGCCAGCTCGAGCTCGCGAGAGAGCCGCAAGCTCTTCATTTCTCTCTTTCGCCCTCTTCAGAATGGGCCGCGAGCTTTTTCCGATATCCCACGGTGTCCACTCGCCGTGCTTTGTGCTCTGTTTTCCTCTTTCCCGGACGAGTTTCGCGAAAGAGCCGAGCGAGTGGCCACTCCTCGTTCGCTCGTAGGTATATACCTCGCTTGGCGCTCCGCGGCAAACGCGAGCTTCATTAGTATACGCGAGCTTGCGAGCCATATATCTGACCGGATTACAATTTCGTATTTGGCGAGTATACTCGTAGTGGCATATCTTCTCCTTTGGCCGTTTCGCGAGTGCTTGCTCTCGATATCGATGAACGATTATTGAACCTTTCGCAATTTGCAATTTATCATGAGAATTACGATGCTCGATTCGCCAATTCTCGAGATTTACAAGTACTGAATATCAACGTAGCTTTCAGTATCGAAAAGTGAATCGGTGTTATAGAAAACCAAATTTTCATCAAGTATCGAGGTAAGGAGGAGTTACATAGATTTCAAAAGCTCCTGCGGTCTTCAGCTGACACTTGTATACCTCATCTCTTTGAGTCATTTGTGTATTTTGATAAGATGAAAAAGTGTCTTCCAACTATTGAACTGCGAACGAGGAAATCTTCAACACGTAGTTGCCCTCATGTTTTCAACGTCAACTTTTGAGAAAATGCAACGCCACCAACTTTTAGTGAACCATATCAAATTGAGCTCGTGGTGCATGGATAAAAGTCGAAGTAATTGGGTCATTCAATTCTCAGAAAAGTACTGTGTATACGAAATGAAAAAGTTCTGTGGGAGTTTTATAAAGACTTGACAAAGACTTCGTGAGGCCTTTACAAAGAAAGGAGTCGTGAAAGCTCTGCATACAGTCTCCCCAGATAATTTTCAAGTCCTTAGAAAGAGAGTGAAAATTCTTGGAAAGTCCCTTCAGGCATAGGTATTCGATCCTTTTCATAGAAAAAGTGACCTCCATAAGAATGAACGAATTTTACGTAATGATATCTTGTTACAACCCACTATACTATCAAGTTGATCAATTTGATTGATTTCAGCAAAGTGAACATTAACTCACTGTATTATTGCCTAATAAGTGTAATTGGACTAGCTAGGGCAAGGACTCGGGAGCAAGTGATTATTTTCCAACAAATTCTTTTGTGAATCAGCTCTATTTACAATGCATGACAACGGATGATCTTGATAGTACATGGGTATTCAATTCAAGTCCGAATACGGAACGACCTATGAATTTTCATACGTAATTCATCAGTATTTTTATCATCAATATAAAAACGATCATAATCCACACACTGATGAGCTTATATTTCGATGGATCCTTGCCTCATCATCCTCAAGTATGACCAAACTTGTATCTGACTTTTACGGATGACATAAGGAGTCTTCATCAGATTCTTCTGTTTTGACCGATAGTCAAATGAAAAAGTCTCAAAAAATCTAGACAGGGTTATCATACAGGATTTTTTACTCGACTCTCTAAAAAGTATATCACTGAACCTCATCGTTAGCGTGAATTAATTATTTTACCTAGGCCACTCCAAAGAAATTTACTTCAATAATCACATAATGACAACATGCGATTCCGCCGAACTGCGCATTTATTGATGATGAAAAACGAGAGTAATTTTCAATCACCAAACAATGTATCAAAAAAAGGTTCTCTTCCATTTCTATATTGAGATAAAAAAAAATCTGTAATAATTTCGGATGGATTCTATAGACTGACTAAGATTATCTTCTTCGAGCATATTCATGAAGCTTTCGCGTGGACAAGAAATTTGTTCATTCGCGCATTTTCTGTGGGTAAGAAATTCAGAATATTGTGAACCTTTATTAGAATATCGGGTAGCGCACGACGTGATCTGAATGAGGACGAGGTCATGAATGTGGTGCGGAAATTTGGATTCAGTCGTTCCCCTGAACAAAGTGAACTCACTATACACGTAAGATGTAATTACAAGGCTGCGCTTGTATATTGCTGAGCAATTCAAGAGCGCGCGTTTACTAACGAGAAATTCTCCCGATCCAAGCGCTCAATTTGCCAACGCGTCCTTTCACGTTAATATACACAATCACACATCGGCTTTGTGGCCTTTCTTTGTATACCTCGATTACACGGAACAATGATTACTATTTCATTGTCAGTCGTGTGGAATTTGTTTGCACAATAACAGAAGCTCGCCAATCTACGAATGTAGGATGCGGCCTACAACCATCGTTCAGAGGGGAGTACAAATAGCTTTTGCCGATGAATTTTGCGTGGGTCAGTGTCATAGGCCAAAATAAGCTCAAGTACGCCGAAGCATATCGGTTTTATCCGGTCAGACGAGATCAGTTCCGAATTTTAAGCGAGTGTGTTTGAAAAGAATACTCTTCATGAGTTGGTCGTGGTTTCAAAAGAATATTTTTTGGTATTGTCAAATAGCGCCAGCCTCTATCGTGGTGCCGTAAATAGATACTCGTCGGGTTCTAGTATCTAAAGTATTGGTATTGAAGCCCCCGTTGAGTACAAAACTCTAATCTTCTGTCTTCAAAACACTCTCTCCCACAATTAAATGGTTGGCACAGTCAATATATCCAACGAAATTTGATCTATATGTGTGTGTGTGTGTGTGTGTGTGTGTGTGTGTGTGTGTGTGTGTGTGCTCGGGCGGTAAATTCAAATTTTGGTATGAACTCGAATTGGATGTGTGGCTTTAGCGAGCAAACAAGGCCTTATAAATCCAGTTTAATTACTGGTTTAGTCACAGAATCAATTGAATATAATTATTGAATCTGTGTACCTTCGAGCTCCGTTTGAATGCGGAGATTCATCGAAGGATTCTTGATGGAAAGGTATTCTCGAGATGGTGGAAAACAATTGATAGAAGAGTGGCAAAGTTTGAGAAAATGATTTTAAACGCGAATAGCGTTTCGTCTCCCGATAGTGGCTAGACTCGTCAGGGGCAGAGCACACTCACACTATCCAGCTCTGCCCGACGCTGATGGAAGTGGCATCGGAGCGTCCTTATATATCAATCGCCGTCTTATTTGAACGCTTGCGCGAGAACGATGATTTCAGATGGATTTGTGGCTAAAGCCACACATCCAACTCGAGTTCATACCAAAATTTGAATATATCCAACAGCTTGTATAAAAATCCAAGCCTATATACGTGAGCTTGCAAGCTCGCCGAGATCCACGGGTGAACGACCCGATCCGGCGCGAGGACGCGATCCTTCGTCCTTGCCGCCTTCAAAGATCGAGAGCGACGTAAAAAAAGGGCAGCAGTCCCAGCGGGCAGTCCGACCCTCCACCTCCTCCCGTCGCCCATATAAGCCCATACACGCGTCCAAGAAACGGGGCGCGACTGTCGTGCCGCTTCGCCCACGTCGATATGTGCCTCAGAGCGCAAGCTCGCCGCCGAAAACGTCCTGTATAGTCCCGGAAAGTCGGGAGAAGGGAGCGGGGCAGATGTGCCGGGAGATCGCGAGCTTTGGTAAATAGCTCATAGCGAGAGGGGCGCGTGGGCGATTCCCCGGCCGCGTGGGCGCTTTTCGGCGTAATTTGAGGGCTCGCCGCTCGGTACCGCGACCGGGCTTTTGTGCTTGCGAGAGTACCGGGAGCCGAGATACTCGTCGCGATGTACTCGCGCGTGGTCGGCCCGCGCTCTCTGTTCGGCCACAATTTCAATTTAACTCCTGTGTGATGCGGCATGTGCAGCGACGCGAGCGACCCGATTGCTCCCCGGGGATATGTGCCTCGCGGCAGATTTCCTAGCACCCTCGCAAGACTCGCCACTGAATCAGCTCTGATTTTGCCGACCGCGTCTCACCTACTTCTGACCCTCGCGTGCGGATATCCTTTGACTGTGGATCAACCGCTCGCGAATGCGGGTGCTGCTGCGGGTCGACTCGAGAGGAATGGAGCATGATCAGAGTGAGGATCGGTTGAGTTCTCTGGGATGAGGAACTTGAGCGGAGGAGCCTGTTTGTCCGCGCCCACAGAATAGATATAAGAGAGCCAATATAGTCTCGCGGACACTCGAATATTTCATAGAGTTCGTGAATTCGATGGAGATTAGTGCAAAATTTATGCTTTGTCTCATTTTGACACTATTGAAGCTAGAACCTCGCGTGAAGCGCTTCGAATGCGTGATTCGCCTAAGGTAAAATGTTAAGCATTCCAATTTTTAGAATATTTCCCTTGAGAATGTACATCATTGTAGAGACTAGGAAGATGCCGACTACCTGTTCAAGACAAGATACGTTGCGCTCCACCTAACTTTGCTGAGAAAAAATTCAAAAGAGAGGATCGTGTATGACGACATTTTTTGGGAAAACACTTTTCTACCGAGGGCATACAAAGCGCTAACATTGCACCGGTGCGGATCACAAAATTGGCGTTTCTGAGTCTTGTAGTGAAAAAATATCCGTAGAAAAAGGCATGGTACGTGGTTACGTTGAAGACCGGGCATAGACTTTGGAACGTGACTGTGCGATTCATCTTTCAGAAAATTCGCTCATATATATATGTATATACCGATGCATATTTTCGGTCTGTACGCAGACTTTTCGACGAATGTCGTACAAAGAGAAGAGCATCGTCGAGAAATCAATGTATTTGATTGGCTCAAAGTATGCATCCGAATATATGTGCAGATTTTCTGAAATATAAATCGCACAGTCACGCCCCAGCGCCAATGTCCGGACTGATAATTGCGATGCTCAACGTAACCACGTACCACTGGTGGACCGTCGTCATCGCTGACCACGTATACGTGGTCACCAAAACTTTTTCATGGGTATAGCATTTGCACTTGTCTTGCATGGGTGCATTTGGCACAAGGGCCTTGTGCTCCTCGCCTTGTGCCAAAATCACCTATACGCGCATTAGAGCCAAATATATATATATATAAAATTAGTATACTATTTGATATGTCATCAGTACACCTCTCGTGACAATATCATTCGAGACTCCTGGTAGTTCGCTTATTTGCAGGGAATCATCGCATAGTACCTTTGCCCTTTTCTTTACATTACTTTTTGTTACTGATTCTGCTTTCTCCACTTCTGATTTTGTCCAAAGGTCGTTCGTCATTGACGATTCCTCCGAGTGAACTGTCAAAGTGGCGTATCAGTTTATTCCAGTTTAAAATCAAGAATCTTTATTTACCAAGCGATTCCTTATTACAGGCGTATTTGAAGCCACATTTTCCTAAAAAATAATATCTGCATCTGGGCTACAAGAGCCTCAAGAATATAATATCTAGACTTATTCAAAATCCTTTAGATTGTTTGGCTGATTTGAATGCGGCGGGAATCCTTGTTGATGAATGCAAGCTCCTCGTTCCTTGACCCAGTTTCGAATTTTTTTCTTCCCTTCATTCGCGCTCCATCAAAAACGAATACAAAATATTACATTCACAAGTATTGCTACGAATGACCGAAAGAGACTCGCTATTCTGTAACAGACAGGAGAGATGATAATCCAAAAAGTCAATATGTACAGAACAAAATGTACTCCAGAAAATTCTGAAACAATATTGATCCCTGAAAGTGAAAGAAAAATAGAGACCATCCAACTGTAAATGCCATTGTCCACGAGCAATAGAAGCGCAACCCTCCAGGGTCTTTTATTTATCAACTGTTTTCGTGAATTTGGCGCAGTAGATTTGTAAACATACGCACCTATAACATGATTAATTGACGCAATTTCACACTCGAGTGGATATTCGGCACAATGAGTTCCATTATCATAAGCTGAACAAAGTATGCATAAGCCATACTGTTTGCATAGTATTCCGCGTCTTTTTCTGACGAAAAACGAATCCGTACATTTGAAATTTCTGTATTCATTACCTTTACTAGGTTATTATCAGTCGCTCGCAAGCGCGCGGATAATTCATGTGTTTTCCTTTGACTTCATCATCCTTCCAAAAGTGTTCTTTTCAGTTCAAAAAGAGATAATCCTGGGCCAACAAGCATGAAAAAAAATACAGCCCACTTGAGATTGTGATGAATCCGTCTTTTCTGATAGGTAATGGAATAATCGGGCTTGCGAGGTTGAGTAAATGTTTTCAGCTCTTCTTTTTAGTTTGTGAATAGTTTAGGTGTGCATGGCCATCATAACCCATTATCTCATACACTGCGCGGATCCGAAATTATGGAGCCTCCGGAAGAATGGAATGCTCTCACTTTTCAATTTTTTTGCCAAATCCTTGCAATGAGGTCATTCAGATTCTCCTTTCATTTTGCGTGCCCCCTCCCCCCTCCTACATTCATTCCACCCGCATTAATACGAAATTCGATCCTAACCATTTCCTGAAGAAAGAGCTTGAATGATATTCTCAATTTATTTTCCAAGGATAGATGCTCTATAGCACAGGTATACATGATAGCGAGAGATTTGACTCAATTAATTTCATGATAAAATTGACCCTGCTTTCTCATAGACATATGGAGAGGGCATATACAACTTATGCATATTCGTAATTCAATGTGAGGAAGGGCACGTATTCTTCAGTACTTTAATAGTTCTTGTAGTTACTAGAAAACGAAAAACCTCTTTGCCTACAACTAGTTACATTTTCATGGAATAATTTTTGGCTTGTGCAATCTGTGATATTGATGGTTTCACTCATGAGCAACCTCCGTAAGATATGCCGTTCACAATTTTGTCAACTTTGTGTGCTTTGCATGAGCTTTGATGAAAAGCATATTCGTCCGTAGAGTGCGAAACTCCCTCTTCCAACCAAAGGTTTCAAGTGTTTTGGAAAGTGGAGTTACTGTCATTGTATGTAATCTCGGATGATTCTGCAACTCATTTTTATGTTATAGGACTCAGATTTGGGTAAAAATGCTGTGAGACCTCTTGTATGAGAGTCGTATCTCGCTGCCGGCAAAGAACTCGCTAATGAAGTCAGCTGAGTCAATGCACTATAAAATGATTCATATTCATTTGTGAAAATCGAGGTAACATCAGTGTGAAAGGATGACTTGATCAATCAACTCATCAGATTAGCATAACATATTTTTGTTACTTGGCCCTTATGCTCTCAAATCGCATTTGATTTTCTACGCAAATTCCCAGATGAACATCCAAACTTCACGGAGGAATGATGAAGGCGACAGGATTTATTTTGAGCTAGGCAGGTTAGACACATTCATTCCGTAACTATTTTAATTTGTCTGTCGCTCGAATTACCTCCTACACTCCTTTCCCCAGACCAAGATCATCGCAAGAAAAGTTAAAAGATTTCTTCTTCCAACTATCTTTATACGCTGGGCAAAGTAAGTGTAATAGTTAGCAACTCCGGAAATTAAGTGGCGGAGTCGAGAATTGAATTATCGAATGCATTTAAGAATTTTTCTTAGCATGAATTCTAACATTTCTTTCGTAAAATATACTCGGATTTTTTTCCCGCAGCTCGTCGAAAATTGAATTATCGAATACTTATAAGAACTTCTCTTGGCATGGACTCTATCATTCCTATCATAAAAGCATACTCAGATTTTTTGATGCAATGTACTTTCTATTTCTTGTTGAAAATTCTGTAATATTCCGGGATGAAAAGAATATTCTGGCTACGGATTTTCTCGTACACTTCAATGAATTAAACCTATGGCCAAACTCGTAATGATTGGTGGGGTGGTCGAGTTTTCATTTTAACAATAGTGAGACCAAGTCGAATTCAATGTATGCGCGGTCAGCTTGTGAGAATGGCTCTTGTAGTCGACGGGCCAACGTCAATGGAGAAACGACGCGTCATTTCAGTTTTAACATGTGCTCGTTCAGGAAATCCCGACTCGCGCATTATTCTTGCAGGATTCTTTGCCATAATTGCGAGCCGATGGAAGTCATTGCCGGCTTTCAGAGCTGGCGTATCAAAAAATCACTCATGAATTATCAACCTCTATGAAAAATGATAACAGGATTCAACAAGAATATACAAGACGAGTACAAACTAATTCTGAGACGACTAATAATGTCAACTAGTTCTCGTTTTTGTAATAATCAATCATTCACTTTGAAAGACCATTGAAATTTTGAAAAAATTTAACTCACTTGTGTCGTCGAATGATTGTCATTTCTGTATGCTTTTGCGTATTGAACCAACTAATAAAATCGCTCGGATTCAATAGCTCCAGAGTTACAGGAGAGGGAAAATCCTCTTAGATCCCGACAAATTGACGTGAGCTACCTTTCTTTTTCCAATTCTGCACAATACGTATACAAGTCCGGTCTAAGGGCGAAACAAGAAAATACCTCTGCGATTCATTTTCAGCTCGGGACAAACAACATTATTTCGTGGCTGCGGAAACGAAATGGTACCATTCTCGGTTGTTTCTTCGGCAATACAATGCGATCCGAAGAGGTTTTTTTGAGTGAGAAAAGGGAGAATGGCTCTCAAATTGTGCCCAATCAGCGACTAGATTTGTGTCATGGTCATTGAATCCATTACTTAATCGGATCGATTGGCAATGTGTACAATGTAGCGAGCCGGCTGTGAGGAGCTGAGGAGAAGAGCCCACTGAGCTGTAGATAAAGTTCATGACTTGGGTCGAGTTTCCTTGAGAACCCACTTGTCAACGACCTTTTGCCAATCAATTGAGTAAGATGAAAGAGAGAAAGTCGATTGAGGTAAAATCATTCACAGGCTCTCCTTCTCGATTCCCGCAGATCACCTTATGAATGACCACGTTATCCTTAACGCTATTACCAGCTACAAATAGAATTAGTCCAGGAAATTTTCCACAAAGTGAGACTTTACAATTTATGTTGTCATGAACGAATCCAAGTTTCTCATTTTCGGATATGATAATTATTTGAAAACTACTTTTGAGGAGATTATTCACTATGAGAGATAGTTTGTTATCCAACCCATGTGTCTAGTGTTCAGAAGCTATTATTAACATTGAAAACCACAGCAATGAAACATGATTTAGGAGGTAAGTCACGGGTTGTTCGGTCGTCGTAATTGCTGAATGTAGAAGGTCATAAGATTGCCTCTGGTGGATTCATCTATTTCTAGTATCTCCACTAAGTAATCTCATACATAAGCAGGGAATGATTAAAACCGCATACTCACAATGAGATCAATTTCAATGCAATTGTACAAACTGAGAAGTTTCCGTCCAGATACGTATTACTCGATAATATTGAAGGAACCTCTTGGTAACCTTTATCTTAAAATTCGTTTTCCCTTTTTTATTTGCTCAAATGATTTTGGGGATCGTTTCAAATTCACGTCACTAGAAGCCGGAAGACATCACTCTGAGACATTTCACTTGGTACCACTACACTGTCATTCGGACGTTATTTACTATAAATGAAAAACCCATCTCTATCATTGAGTGCTTCCCAAATCCGGGAAAATTCGTTCCACATCAAGCCATATCAATTTTTCGACTGTCTTATTTATTTCGTATTTTTCGTATTAGAAACATTCTTTGTGAAGACATGTCAATTAATTGGTGTTTTTTGAAATTGATGAAACACGCTCTCGTATAATCTGGCGAGCTTTAGTCCCTCGGCCATATTTCTGAGGCATCAAAGATTTTATATGGGAAATTTTTTTGATATTTACTCACAAGTTAATCACAAATTCATCAATTGCCTAGAAAATCATTGATATTCTCACTGCAGTGTTAAGCAATGCGTTTGCTAAATTAGAGGCTTGCATGAGCTAAAGGACAAAATACATAGGTAGTAATATTCTTTCTCCAGTCTCTTGCAGTTATAAAAGTTTGAGAGCGAGAAAAAGTATTGAATTCCATTTTCTATGTTATCAGCGAGAGTAAAAAAAGGACTTTCTGCAGATGAGAAAGGTTCTTTCGAGTATATCACGACTCGAATTTAATATTAGACGTTCGCTGAATTGCTATCGGATGAATTTCAAAAATTCAATATTTTGAGAACACAAAGGAGTTTAGATCGACATTTGCAATTTATACTTCAAAGATTCAATTTCTGAGAATCGCTTCGCGGAAAATTCATAGAAGACGGATATCCTTCAACGTATACCCACCGAGAGCCATCTGCGTCACAATAGAGCGGCTTTCGTACATTACAAAGCAAACAGCGTCTTAAGCTTTCATCCATCTCGTATTCTGTACGAAATTTCGAACATTTAAGGAATTAGGACGGCGTAAGAGGGAAATCTGATTAAAATCCCCGTGAACGTTTCACCGCTTCTGCTCAATACCAACTCGTCGGATTATTCAGGTTGCTCAGAAACTCCATAGATATGGATATACGGAGTAGCCTGAAGCCGTCAGCAGCGAGTTTCCAATTTACTTTTCTTGATCGAGAGATTTCCTCTCGTCCCAGAGCCAAAAACGGTTCCCGTCTCTATACAGGTGTACTCTGGTACAGGAAGCTCTTGCAACACTCGGAAACTCGACGATTGTGGTACAATGTCGTAGAGTGCAGTATGCGGCCGTGTCGTCGTCTCATTCAATAACAAGATGCGCCTCGGGCGACGGACAATTCCGTTGCTGCACGTCGACAATCGGCCTCGTCGCATTGGCGCGAGAAGTTGTCGGGCTGGAGAAGCGAGGCAGCGGCTACGAGCGGCTACACCGGATATTACGGAATATCGGAGAGAGGCGCGGTTACATGCTGCTTCCGATTCCTACGGGCCCTTTCCGCAATCTCCTCCTATCCGACCTCGTCTCCCTTCTCTTTCCCTTTCGCTCTGCCGGGCGCGTGATTCTTGCGCGCCCCAGAAATTGGATTAATTATGGAGGAGTAATGTAAATTGGCGGAGCGAAGTCGGAAAGAGCCCGCTGCAAAGATATATACGCACAGTTTAAACTTGGCCCACTCGGCACTTTTTTTCCATGATCCACTGCCCCAAGCATTTTTTATCCGGATATACTCGGATTATGTATAATTTAATTTTTTTCCCCCTCGTTAAACTCATTTTCTATGCATCGACGGCTCTGACTATACTTGCACTGTACACCTCGTTTAACTCGCTCATTCGAGTCTCGGGGAGCTTCTCGAAAAAAAACGTGCTAATACTGCGTATCCCGAGAGTTTACACGAAATTTTTGCATCGAGCGAAAGTGTATTGAGAGCTTTTCAGGAACGAGTCAGACGAAAAAACGATAGAAAAAAGTATGACTTTCGTGGAAAATGGCACAGGTACAATAATCTGAAGAGTATCAAGTAAAAATGCTAACTCTAAAAAATTGCGAATGAAAAAAAATACTCAATATTCATGCTTAAGATGTAATTAAACTAATTCAATTGGATAAGCAGAGGAAAAGAATCATAACGGTTAGAGAAAAGTATGAAGTTACTAAGTTTTTCAAGCAAGCGACGAAAGTATTGCAAAATCCAAAAACTTCAATATTTCAAAATTAGATCCATCAGTGCTTCAAAAACATGGAAAATATATTACTCGAAGGAATTGATGAGCTTCTGTAATAGACAAAATATGTCCGAACCTTGGTCCCGTGATAAGCATATCGAATCATGAGATCGGATTACTTGAATTCGAGCTTGAGATCATCTTCAGATTCATCATTTTCATCGTGACGTATGAATAGAATTTTGAATTTCTAGGGGTGAACCACAGGAGCCTGTCAATATCATTGTATTTACATCGTTTGAGGCAGAGAATAATGTCAAATGTGAGGGGACGGTTCCTCTTAGGGATTACATAAGAGGGAATGATTGAGAAAATTGATTATTTACTTTCTTTTGTTATTTTTGAAAACTGAACGTCGTCCATCCGTGTACAAGGTTGTTCCTGAAGATCGTTACTTTCGCATATCAATAGTCAAATTTTGACCCAGATATCCCGAAGTCAATTTTACATGAGTAACAGAAATACTTGTGCCAACGATGTACGATTTGAGGATAAGAGCTAATATGAGAGATGTGCCGATTTTAGAAACTAATAAGCCTCGCAGAGGGAGAGGGTGTGCATTGCGAAATAAGATTTATCCGCATTGCAATTATTTAGAATCCAGAAACTGTTTCCCCGATGAGAACTTCTGAAACGCGGATGAATGTAAAACTACGAGGTTGGCTTTTTTTGATCTTTTAGGATTATCTGACGGATCAGAAGGATTGGAAGCTTTCTCCTCGGCTCTCTCGCCATTCGATTGAACGAAAAAAAAAAAATGAAGACTTTTTTCTGCTCCAGCACTTTTTATGTGATGAACATGAAAGATTTTGAGCCCTTTGAAACTTTTTCTTGGAAGAAAAAATTACTGCCAGATGACTTTTTTCCACTTCATTCCAATTTATATCGGGATTCCCCCTTCTTCTCTTCTCCCCTTCTCGCTGTCTCTCATCGCACTGATTAATTGTCGCGAATTTATGCTTCGGATGACGACTTTATGATTGCATGAAAAACTTACTGTTGCATAGTAACAGGACGAGATATTATAGTTATTGGGTTCCACTTACCAATTAAAATTCCATGAAAGAGAGTAGGTGCTCATTAATCATATTCTCCTGTCAAGTTGACAACACAGGAGCGTATTCGCTCAGCTACATGGCGTATCATCAAAATTGCTCTTTGAACATCCTCTTTGACTCGCGAATCTCGTTACCGAGTACAATGAGCGGACCCGCGTGGATCACCTGCGACGTCAATCTGTGCATTATTACCTCGGCTGTACAGCTTCTCATCAATATAATGGAAGCTTTCCCCTCTGCACCTTCAAGCAAGGAAAGCCAGCCCAAATCAAAACGCACTCGATCCATTCATCTCGCTATACTATCAGCACTGCCACCCTTGTATTTCTTCCGATCAATTTTGTCCTCGCTTTCCGAGCAATCTTCTCAACTTCAAAATTGCTTCCTGCACAGCGTCAAAGAAACTGCCCGAACCGCCCCTTTTCCGCAACGGGTCTCGCGAGAGCACGGGCACAAAAGTTCGGTCGAGCTTTCAGCTTGCGCAAAGGCGGCCAGCACGTAGGCCGCTCTCGAAGCTCCGGCGAGCAACAGGCTGCGTCGCGCGCGCCGCAAACAATTGTTCGTCGGCGTCGAATCGGGCCGCGGAAGCTGCGAGCGTCCCCAACGGCATGCCGCGGCATAGGGAGGCCTCTATAACGTACGCACGCGTGCATTCGGCGCGATCCGTCATCTCTCGACAGCATGGAAAGCTCATCGACGAGCCTATAGTCTGGAACTTCCGGCACTCGCGGTCGGGGTTGCGCGGGTGGCATTTGCCGGATGCACGGCGGTTGCGAGCTGCTCGCGAGAGCGACGCCGGCTGCATTCCGATTATTCGAGCGCGGTGAAACGAGCCGCCTCGCATACGTATACGTGCGCGGGCTGCAATCCAGGCCCGGGTTTTCCGCCGCGCTTTGCGACAAGAAACAGCCGCTCCAGTTTCCCGACTGTTGCGCGCCGTGTGTATCCTCGGCAATCGGGAATTCCTCGGCGACGAGGTGATTGATGAGATGGCCCTCTCGTGTAGTCGCTGCGGAGACCGATTGTCGGGCTCGTTTCTTCGGCATTCGCGAACTAATGCGGCCAAGTAGCCCCCGGTGGCGCCTCGGCGCGGCCGACTTGGCTCTTGGGAATCAACTCGGATCCACTCGACTCGCGAAATCCGTTTATCGCGGGTGGTTGGACGAGGAGATGCATATCCGGCATAACAAAGTTTTCGGACCGGCTCTTTGTGGGCAAAGTGTCGCGGCGGAAGCGGGCGACTCGCTTCTCCGCCACTCCGACAGCTTCCAACTCGAAATGTATACGTGGATCTGTCAAGCTAATGTAGTCCGCGTTCTCGAATTCCATTAATTGCGAGAATCCGGGCTACGCGATTGAATTATAAATGACGCCGAGTTCGTGAATCTCTCACGAGTTTGATTCGATGCTCCGCGGTAGTCACTCGGATTTGACTGGAAAGCCGACTCGTGAAGATGACGGCTGGCGAAGCGATATCGCGATACGCCTGTTGGCGATGCGAAATCGTCGTCTTTACAGATGAAAACTGCTGTGAAAACGACAAGTAGGAGAGGTTTGACGCAACAGCGTGCAATACACTGAGTGCTTTTGTTTCGAGGGCAAATAGCTTTTGCGACAATGTGCATTTCCCAGACGTCAGCAATTTTCGCTTTTC
>JAPYYZ010007327.1:0-11772 GCA_030522705.1 Eretmocerus eremicus | reverse complement strand
CGCATACTTGGGCCATAAATTCTGTGGAAACGATACCGGTCTGAGGTGCGGTCCATGACCCTTTTCTCGACGACATCTCGCGCTATTACATCACTCCTCCCGAGCGGCATCGTACCGCTACTCCTATCGTACATATTACGTACTTAGCACCGTTAGCCGCTTCTATGGCAGCCTCCGTAGATCCGATATACGACTACGTGCGTAATCTCTCGAGCCAACTCGTCTCGCGCATATCTACTTCTTCTACTGTATATCTAACGCTAAATTCCTCGAGCCACTCGAGCTACTCATCAAGCCCCTGAAAATTCAACGAACCGCAAGCAGGCTGTACACGTATACCGCTGGGCAGCCAAATCAAGGCCCAGGTGGCGCGGTCCCACACACCGAATTCGCGCTCGATGATCAACGAGCCGTGACAAGGCGACAAGCCTCTCGCCGAAATAACTCGGCGGATCCCGTTATCAGTCGCTTTCGGGCAGCAAGCAAACGTAAGTCAGAGGAATTCGCTGCCACCGCAATGCCTGCGTACCTGTTTATCTATACGAGGCGTGAAAAGAGGAAGCTTCGTAAGCGACAAAGACAACGCGATGAGTACGAGATAATCGAAGCATTGTGCTCGCACCGTTGCCCGATAGCCGCGGTCGTAGCATGTGTACGCATATATAGTATAGTATAGTATAGTGTATATACATAGCGGAATTCGCTTTGAATATCATTTGACGGACTCTGGACTCGGTGCCTCGTCTCCATGCTGTGGATTTTTTTTTCCCAGTGTGGAGGCTCGAAATATACCGTTTGGCGTTTGGCTCCTCGGGCTCATTATACCAGCGATAGATCTGGGCTGGAGATTGCGGCGGGCTTCTATTGGCGAATTGCGTTGGCCAATGATAGAGAAGCACGAAAAGAACGGTTCTCGAGTTGGAAGGAAGATGAATACGTGCTGTGTGTTCTAACACTTGACTCTGCTACACAGAAATTCAAATAGCATGCTGAATTTTGCGCAAACTACGTTGCCTTTTTTTCAATGGTCGATTTGGAATTCAAAGGTTGACAGTTCAACTTATAAATTTTCCGTGTAGTTCAGTACTGTTGCTATGAGTCTACATAATTTTTCTAATGCTGCCTATGATGCTGCTTATGCCTTCTGGCTATGGATACTAAGGAGATTTAGTCGAGCCTTTATTTTTATAATTTCACACTTTTTCATGCTCATATCTGACATTTTAATTTCAGCAAAGCATTAGGATATCGAAGTGTTGTTTTGGCTCTGTATTTGAGGTTGAAATTTGTAAAGTAATCTAGTCACAACTCTTCCTCATATCCAATGAGCAGTTCCAATCTTTACCAGCCATCCAGGATCAATCAATGTAATGCACTATTAGTACATTTTGATTCAAGGTTGCAATAACTTGTTTTCGCATCCGAGTGATGGGTTTCCGGTCCGAGCCGCAGGGGAGGGTCAGAATCATCACGAGGATGCGAAAAATAGGTTTTACACCCGTGTATCGAACTATATTCTTTGATAATCTGTGAATGAAAGTTGCCAAACTGTGTGCAAAGTCAACCTTTTCGCACAGAATGTCAAACAAATAATTTACACACTGACACAAACTAAGTCGTGTCATTTTATCATTTGTACAAATTCTTGTAGATCGAAATGGAAGGATTAGATTCCTTTGAGTAAACAATTATTCATCTGACAGACGCCGAAATGCACCAAGTGAGCTGCAAAGTGTACTTGAATAGATGAAAAAAAAAAAAACCATCATTCGGCTCATCTATTAGTATTTTCAAGAGCTCGGTCGTGATTTAATGGCATCTAAAATACTGGTCTACACGTAACGCAAACTTGCAAAACCAATACCACATCATTACTAATCTCTGTTCAAAGATTCTCTGGCCTTACACTAAACTAAAATTTTTGTGGCAACAGAGTGAGTCTATATTAGTCAAAAATTCTATGATTGGGTGCTCTGGTAGAGTCGAAACATCACTGCTTGATGGAAACCATGCTTATTCTTCGTAGTGATGCGCGATTGCTGCCGTAAGACTTCCCTTAATTTGACAAATAGAATCGCTGGATTTGTAGTCTCGTCATTTTAGTGGATCAATTATGATTTTTTTTTCACAGTTGCACCGAAAAATCCCTGAAAAGTACGGGTTTTTTGTCAGGAATTTGAGAATTTCTTCAATTCAGCAGCTAAAATTCATACATGTGATTCGAAGATTTAAGATTTATTCGTAGATTTAAGCCTTCTGCGAAAGGCACGAAGGCCTTGGGGTCTTCCCATCAAGTCCACGGCATACTCATATCCATGAACTGTCACTCTTTTGCTAAACAATCACGATTTACCATTTTGACGTGAACGAAGCCCCAGGTAGATGGTTGGAATGAATTCATTTCCGGGTGGGATCTCGAACAGGTGGCCGACATTCAACTTTCAAATAAAATTCCCAAAACTGTTGAATGTTGTTTGACCACCTGGTTAAACAGAAAATCTAACACGCCGTTGAATTCGTTATTCGTCCCCAGGGCCAAGGTCATCTTTTTTCCACGTCGAATCGAAGCTTTTTGCGTCGTGTACTGGATGAGAGGATTTCAAATGGATAGATTTTTCATGTAACACACAAGAGAAGCGGAAACAATGAACGAGAAACGAAAACCAGAATGCAGAAAAACGTGCGTAAGCTCATGGATTTCAAGCGGGCACAGCTTGACAGATTGTGTTGAGGAAAAACAGAAGAGTAGCTCACGCGAAAATCCGCGACATTGGTTCCTAAGAATAGCTTCGACGAGCAACGTGAAAACTCCGTGTACTCCCGCATTTCCGTAAACACGGAATTGCGCGCGCTCAAGACACGTGTATTCGCTCACTGAGCAGGAAAGTTAATTAAACAATCGTGACACCTCGTGATAAAAGTCAGTTAGAGGCCAGATCAAAGCTGTTAATCTCTGCTTTATTCGATGAAGACCTGGGATAATATAAGACGTGGATTCAACAAGTCAATGGGCGAGAAACGGAAATCATAAAAAATCTTCTCAAAACTCGAATAACTTTACATTGGACGCAATACATAGTGGAATGCATGAGTCGTTTATACTTGTAATCAAGTGTAAATATTATTAAAATAATTTTTTGGTAAGGTCTAGTACGTTTAGTGTGGAACTAGGGATAGTTCGCGTAACTCAGGAAAGTTATTAACACGAGATATTATTTTGTTTTTACAGATACTTCTTTGCGTAATCTGAGCTCATATAATATAATTCTCACGTAGCACGCAAGCATCTGATCTTCGGCCTCAGATTTTACGACTGGCCTCAAGAGTTAACGAGGAACTAGTCCTCTGATTCGTCCTCGATAATCGTAGGAGACAAAGACAATTGATCGCGGAAAGTTGAGTCACAGCTTTTTCTTTAAATATAAGTAAGAGGTCACAAATCCTTTGAACTGCGTTCAATCTGTAGTAATTGGCTTCCTGGTATGCCTCAGGAATCACAGCATCATAGTCGATTGAATGCTACAACTAGTCTCTCATGAGGTATTCTTGTTACAGGTGTAGATTTTGGCGACTCAGTTATTCTCAATCAGAACAGGTGGTTCCTAATATCTATCGAGTAGGTTTTCAGATTTCGTCACATGTAACTAATAGTAGAACTGGACTTATTGGACTAGCTTCAGAAATCGAATCTGATGATGTAGGCCCCTCTTCAAACCTTGTTGATGTTTAACGAATTTCTCACATCCTGTAGTTATAATTTAGGTAAGAATTGAGATTACGATTATTAGAGTTGATTATTTCGTCTGAATCTATGGAGTTTTTGACGCAGTGCGTACATTCACTTACCATTATACATCACTGAGCTAATTTGTTTTAGCATTACGCCTCCATTCGATTCTTCGACCTGAGCTTATGAGTTTTCAACATTAGGGGAGACGGGTTTTGGGTTATTGAAGTATTTATACGCATAAAAAGATTGTACCAAGAGAACATTGAGTGGGAAGCAATTGATACTGAAAAACAAAGCCGGTGAACTGAATTTAAACTTGATCAGTATCGTCAACATCGATCTTCATCGCTCGCGCGAATTTCAAGTCATATTTCTACGATTGATCTCTTCGAGCCAACGCATGTCAGTAGATCCGGCCAGTTTTGTACTTAGGTCGAGTTAGATCACTCCATCTCGACCTTTTGAGCCTCGTATGTTTGCAAGGTTGCATCGAAAGATTTATTAGAGCATTTCACCGTCAGATGAGGAGCATAAAAGAATTTTGACTCTACACTGAAAGTTAATGCATTTTTCCCTTTTCGGGTGGATCCGATTCGTCCGGCAGATGTATGGTCTCGTCTTGGAGGCGCACAGATCGATCTAGAGTGATCCAAACTGGTTTATAATCAAAATTCAACAATATCTATAGATTTGATTTAATTTGAAAATCAAAACCGTAACCATTTCATTTCTGGTCTGATTGGAGCGTCATAATTATAAAAAAATGTAGAACGCAATTCATTCTAATCGATCGTTTTATATTCAACGAGTAAGTACTTTAACAGAAGCTCTGTGGCAGTAATTTTCTTTTTTGTGTGGCCACTCTAACTCACTTCACAATCTGCGTTTCTTTCTCTACACTCCCTCCGTCCAAACACCGCTAAATTCAAGAACGGATTTCGGATTAGATATGCAGAATGACCATCTTACTGATTCCTCTTTCGCTCAAGATGTGAGCAATCATCCATGGGTCGCTCCTGACATCATATGTACAGGATCGAGATCGATTTTTGAAAAGCTTCGCTCAGCCAGGAATTTTATTTGTACTCTGCATGCGCGTGTTAGAATACATTGATTCGAGACGAATTCATTCTACACACAGAATAAAGTAGTTTTCAAGGATAAATCTCCATTTTCTACCACGGCCAAAGATGTTACATAATCTGATACTGATTGTTTCAAATCCTCGCTAAGCTTTGGATTGATTTTCTCTGAATTTGTTCCGATATGTATCTCTCATCTCAATGGATCACGTAGATACAAAAATAAGGAGTCAATGTCAATAGGTTTCTCGGATAGTATTCTCGGAAGGTATCTCAATTAGTCATGCAGCTTGATTTTAAATTTCTCACCTATACGTTATCATACGCATGTATAATGCGAACACGGACTGACGCCGCACAGTGTACAAGTAACTATGTTCACGTGACCCACTAGCCTAGATGATAGATCGTACCTACAAAAGATTGAAGAATTACGTACATGCATGTACATATGAGAATTTGATATCACTTTCTAAAGGATATCTGACTCTCCTCTCGAGTTCAGAATTTTTCAAGCATGTCATATAACTCAAGTGTTTCAGATTCACAATACCTTGAATCATCACTTCAACATAAAATGATTCATTTGGCATTCATCTTTGAACAACCGAGGCCTAATATCATACCAGAAACTTGGATTCATATGGAGTACATTTGATTCGTTAATGTCGATTCATAACAATTTACTAAGGATGATTTTTATGATACAATTCTCCCAAGTGGCTCATCTTCAGGCCAAAAGTCATACCTAGAAGAGGTATCTCGTGAAATTTTTGAAAAGTCCATCAGTTCCTGTGCGAAAGTTAATGGGGTACCGCTGCAAGCTTTCAGTGCCATGAGAAATAGCATGATGAACTGTGAGGTGCGACCATAATCATCATTATCTCACCTTCAGGATCGCCAAGCACGTCTCGTATTTATTTATCCTCTCTCTCGAATAAAGCGGGAAATTTTGTATCATTCCGGAATTTATCTTAACTTGCTACAGAGTAATTGACAATTCTTCACAACTTATCAAAGCACCTCGAAAGCCCCCGAGTACATTCATATTGAAACTGGATTGGGTAATATAAATCCATCTGAATTTCTAGTTGACATTTTTTTCGTATGATTCTGTCTTAGTTCTCCAATGGAAATTCGCCAATAAATTCCTTCTTTTTAAATCATCAATTCTTACAGAACAACTGTGGTCTTTGTGGGTAGTAAAACTCATTTTAAGGCTGTATATCTATGAAAAATTTGAATTATCGTAGTGTATTCTCAATCTTTCCCGGTAATTATTTTTCTCAGTTGATTTTTCGGAAAAGGCGAGTGACATTGGGAAGTAATTTGAAGAATAATTCTAAGATTGGTGCTCAATTTGATGGGACTAATGCAAGCATTGGAATTTCATTCGAGGAGCATTCGATCTCATTGAATATTTTGCTTTTAGATCACAACTTCAGAAATAGAGTACCTCGTAAATTTCCATAGAACTTCGTATCTTTTTTCGGTTTTTGGAGATACTGAAGATGCCAGAACAAATTCTGGATCTGAGTGTGGGAATGTTCACAAATCATTTCAACAGAGTATAACTACAGCTCTCAAACTTCTATGAGAAATCTTTCAAAATCCAGAATAGATCTACCAATGGTCTTTGTCCCCGAGATGAAACAAAGTTTGGAAATGTCAGGACGGGATAGTCTAGACCAGTGTAAAAATTAAACAGATGATCATCGAATTTAACTTTAGTAGGCGTATGAAGGCTCAATGTAGTTGTTACATGTAAAAGCGTCGAGTCCACGTTGTTATCAGTTGAAGATGCTTTGAAAAGGAAGGTTATACATTACATATAGACTGAAAGAAGGACAATTTTTTTCATATTCATCACAGATTATTGTGCATACAGGCTTGCTACACCGTGAAAATTCCCGATGTTGATATCAATCAAAATGAAAACTCCAAAAGCAGAAAACCAACAAGACTTCAAGCGAAACGAGACTAGTTTCAGCTTCTGAATCAATCAGGATGTTTCCTAGTCTACATTCCGCGCTCGCTCTAGTGCATGCGATTCAGAAGCTCCTTGACAAACCAAAATAGACTCAATCTCGCCAAGTCCATGCCGACGAGTCCAGTTCGCACTCGCACAGTAAATAAGGCAGGTTTAATGCGTAAGCGCGACAGTGCACACGGAGAGCTCCATGCTCGATTAGGTCAGCGATTTCCACGGAGCTGCACGCGCAAAACGAGTAACGCCGACAATGGTCACTGCCGAGGATCCTTGGAGTATCAGAGTCAAGTCGAGCTGTAAGAATAACACTAGCTCTCGTAGAATTGCGCAAGCAATCGGGAAGCAGTCGAGAATCGATCTCTCGGTACATTCCGAGCGAGGAAGGAAAAGTCGAACTTCCGCCGGCCTCTCGTCTGTATCAAGGGCGGAAACTCGCAACGCCGCACGTAGGCATGGAAAACGCTCGGCTCGCGCGCTTATTTTTCCTTCGAGTCTCGATCAACGGCGCGTGGATGAATTGTATAAAAATAAATCGTGGCAATCGCGCGTCCTCGGCGACGACTTCGGAATCGCAGAGCGCGACCATTCAGACGAGCCGATGATTGAGCTTTTGGAGGACGAGCTTCGACTGCACGATTCGCGCAGAAAATTTCGCACGCTCGTGCGGATCATTGAGACGCTGCTGTGTCAGTGATGTCAGACCAGAGCACGTGTAACGGCTTGGAAGTACAGTCAAAGAGATTAGATGCAAGGCATTACGGGGAGTTGACCCGTAGCCAATTCAAATGGTGATGATTTTTTATACAAATCGTGGTTTTGATCGAAGTACGATGAGTGAGATGTTTGGTTGATCTTTGAATTCGTGGAGGGACTTTGACGAAACATTGAGGAATATTGATAGTTGTGCTTCCGCAATGAATTTAAAGCTTACAGGAGATCGATCCTTCTATCTGAAATGGCCTCCACGTCATATGAAGGCCTTACTTTTTTTCCAACTGACTCCCGAAGCCGATCATAATAGATCAATTGAACGTTTCCGTAATGGTTCGTAATTCAATGATAACATTTCGAGGTTCCTGTACCTCGTTTGCTTGACAAAGCTGTTGAAAAACGAGTCACATGCTGATCTGATTGGAGAAAAGTTTTGATTTGTCAATAAAGAAACAAGCATTTTATGTAGACTTGATGTAAAAGCGTTCATTGTTTCATTTAGACTTTGGTGGTACAAATCATTTGCATGTCATGGATTAGAGGATTGGGCTATCTGACCCTCCTCAAAGAATATTGAATTTTTGAACTTCAACATAGTTGTAATTCGTGGCGATTCCATGGTTTGGATTGTTTCTTAGATTTGTTTGATTTGTCAACACTGGTGAGCAAAAATTGATGGGTATTTGATAGCCTGCGATGCCCATAAATGAAATCAAAACTGTCGAGGTATCAATGAGGATGATGAATTTTGAAGTCCCATAAAAGAAATTTGAATGTCGTACGTCAAACTCGCTATGAATTTCTAAAAGTCACATGTACCTATTAAAGCCCACTCCTCGGACATCGCAAGCTATATCTGCTCCAAACATTCAGAGATGCTGTCTTCGTGGAACTGGGGTAGCTCAGCTTGACTTTATTAAAATTGAATGTACTCCAGCTCATTTCAAATGTTCTGAAATGAGCCTCTGAATCAGTCCAAGCAAGCTCAAGGATATTAGGATACGTTAGAGTAACAGGTACGAAAAGCCCTTACTTTCTTACGATAAAAATGACCTAATTTCGGAAATTGAGATTGTTTGACTGTAAAAATTGAGTAGTTTGGCTAGAATCGATCAAAGTGGGAACGGGGGCTGCTACCCTCGATCGCTGCGAGGTGCTAGTTACTTGTTAACCCAATCAATCAGGAGCTTAGATGATGACGTGACCCCATTGCTAAATTGATAGTTGCTCATGACACTGTCCCCACTGGAGGTGCTTCCATTTGCATTGAAGGTTTTGAAATAAGAAATTTGGATGGGCCTCAATGGGTACAGCTAATTGCCAAAATGTCATTGAGGACGTTTATGTGGAGATTTGTGAGGTAGTCCCTGACTCGATGCATTGAGCAAACATATCGTGACGAATATTTTCCTTTTGAGAAGTATAGATGCTAAAATGAGGCACACATGAATCTACTGAAAAATCCCTCCAACCGACTCGCCGTCATTGGCAATACACATAGCGCGATCAATGGCCCCGCACAAATCACGTTAGAAGAGGGTCAACGTCGCGTCGCGCATCCGTGGCGGGCCATTTGAAAAATCATCTCCCCACTCGGTAAATATCAGAAGCTCGCCACACGGCCTCTCATAATAGCTGCGCGTATCCCCCGCGCGTTTATATAAATTCGCGCGCGATCTAATCGCGAAAGCCTCGATCGCGAGGCCAATGAGGCGCACACACACCGGGCCCACGTGCAACCTACTCTCCGCGCCGATCCGAGCCGTCTTCGTCTCCGAGTCCTCTTTGTCGCAAAAGAAATCGGCAGTGCCCGTACACGCGTCTGACTAACGGTACATCTTGGTCGCGCGTCGAGCGACGACACGGAGAGGGACGCTGCGCCCGGCCCGCTCGAAATTGGGATTTTAGGCCGTAATTGCGTCACGTAGCGCGCGACTTTTGAACGAGATGCTCTCGTCTCCCGTCGTCGCCGTGGCGAATCCTGCTGCCGATGCGACGCGTCCCATGAAATCGTCCCAGATTACGCACTCGATCGTGAACTGGATTACGCTCGTGAGAATCGTCGTGGTCGTCGGGTGCAGCTGCGAGACGTATTTTTTCCGACTTTCTTCTTTTGTGAATGGAGCGTGTAAGTCGCGCAAGTGGGCCATTCGCGTGTCTCGCTTGTTGTACACAACGACTGCTCTCTTTGCGCGCGTGTTCACAATGGTCGCGGACATGATCTTGAATTGCGGAATTACGAGTGCAGCTGAATCGCTTGGCATCGTTTTATCCCGAGTTTTATGCAGCCTGTCTGCACCGTAGGCGGTCCCGGCAGAATCTAGCGGATAATGTGGTCGTGCACTTGGTCTACGATCTCGTCATGAGTATACAGTTATCGTGAATACATCCCGATCCTAATCGATTATCCTCTGCATCGGTTGTAGTGGGTCTCGAAGGTTTGGTTTACACTGTACGAAAGACTATTTTAAAGTAGATCCTAAATCTAGACGACGATCAAATCATCTTTCAAGCGGTTCTTCTATGTATAGTGACCCAGATTGGTATTATTATTTGATATAAAATTTATAATCCATAACGTGCTTGAGAATTGCTTCACGATATTTTTCAATCTCTATTATACTGATTGCAATATAATTGCAAAGCCTTGATGGGCTCTTTAGCCTAGTTAACCTGAGAAGAGATGATGAGATTAGATATGAGCGTACTCTAGTTGGAAATCACGAACTCTCAATGATTACATTTTCTAAGTCAATTATACGATATTCCAGGATACATTCGAGATTCTGTATAAGTGTCTATAGACAAGCTCATTCAGAGATTATAATTTAGAAAGTACGCTACACTCGTACAATGTCAACCGACGCTCAGAATACCTACCGATCGTTACAAAAATTGGAATCCTTCAAAGATCCAGTGCACCAGAGCATCAACAAAACGAGCCAAGGCCAAGTGCCGCAAAACTCAAAAGCAAAGTGTAGCTTCATCACCGTCGCGCTAATTCCGCATCTCTGAGATATCCACGGAGTTGCATAAGTCGCAAAGCTCGGAGATCGGAGCCAATGCCAAATGTCCAGTTGGAGATCGCAGATGTCGACCCTGAGACGCGCTCGTAACGCTCCGCTAATACTCGCTCGCGAGCCGGCACGATATATGCTCCGTTATGTAAATGTTGGAGCGCCGAAAAAGAGGCCCTGGCATTGACACCGACTGGCAATGACTTTGGCCCCGAAACTCGCGCTCTGCCGTTCACGAAATTCGTCGCTCTCGCGATCGTGTGCCAGGGAGGAAGAGAGAGGGAGAGAGAGAAAGAGCTTTCGCGGTTACGTGTTGGCTCTGTAAGTGTTACATGTGCACTTTCTTGCTCGCTCAGAGAAATGTGCACAGAGCAAAGTGGTAGGGGTGCAAGAGGAAGAGGGAGATGGTGTAAGAGAGAAAGAGAGAGAAAGAGAGAGAGAAGCACTTCTATACTTGCTGCACGTGAAAGTTGCGGTTGTCTGTTGTATGGTGGATCGTTGCAAGCGGAACCGGTATTATTAGGCCGCAGCTTGCACGCCATGACGACGGCGGCTCGAGTTGCAATCTAGCCGTGGAGAAATTTCACATTGAACTTCATGCCTGACGCTTGCTCTAACCCAGGCCTTATGACTCTGAAGCCATCGAGAGAGAGCGCGCCGAGCAGGCTTACAAATTTAGTTCAGAGGCTCTGATGTGGAATCTAGATATTGAGCTATGCAGATAGGAGTGTGGGTCCATTATCGTATGTTGCTGTACTAACTATTCGAATTTTGGGCTGATCTGGAGGTGTTAATAATCTTCTCTAGCAATCAAGCATCATTTTTGGCATTAAAGTAGACTTAGGCGAGCGGAGTTACATCTATTTGTAGATCCAATTTCTTTTTTGAAAAATTGCAATGATTCTCATGAATCAAATAAGGAAGATATGAAAATATTTTACGAAATAATTCCAATTGCAAGAACCATAATATCGTAAGAATTATCCTAGGGAGTACAATAATCTATCTGGTAGGATGAAAACATGTGCAGTTTGTCAACTTCCTAACTTGTTGATTCACAGTTCATTGATTATTGATCATAGTGAGACAAGAACGGTTTGCTCAACAGAAATGTGAAATAGCGAGCTCGCAGAATACAGTCTAACATTACCACATCATTACAGTAATATTTTTTACCAACGATACTTTCTACCTCCATCGTAGTAAACGATAGAGGTATGAATCATATTTACGCACGCATAT
>JAPYYZ010007322.1:0-10358 GCA_030522705.1 Eretmocerus eremicus | reverse complement strand
TTTCACTCGATTTGAGTCAGATTCGTGCCACTCGAAGCTTGAGTGGCACGAATTTGACTCGCTTCGAGTGAGATTTCACTCGAAGGAGTTTAGAGAGTATGATGCTACAATGTTGACTTCAAATTTAATTTTCATCCCTCTGGACAAAAATCGATGTTCTACCATATCCGATTAGAGGCCCTCGGAACAAAATCGCATATAACAGACTCGCGAGGGCCGCACAGCGGGGCCTAAGACTTGATTTGCCATAAAATTCCGCTTCACGGCGCATCTGGCCCGATCTTTCTGATTCGAACAGGATTCTGTCGGGATTCTGTTCGTTTTGTCACGCTCTACGTCGTATGCCTGCAAGAATCCCAATATTCGTCGATTTTCGTGGTCAAAATCGAGATTGAACGAGATTTGAAGAACTTTTAGTTGTCGTAAGCCTTAGCAGGGTCGGACGGGATATAAAAATTCTTTCAAATCACTTTGATGGCAATGTAATATTTGTATACAAGTCAGATCGCAGGTTCTTTCGATTATGGAGTTCGGAGCTCTCTGAGTGCTCGGACCTCTGTTTCTATCTCATTGGAGTGTGTGAGAGACAGAGAGGTCCGAGCGCCACGAGAGGATAATCGAAAAAACTTGGCATATATATGCCAGATTTTTTATAAATAATTTTTGAATGCCCTACTATTGGTAGAAAACTTTTCAGAACACCAACGAGCACATTCTCTTTTTGATTAAAAATGTCGATTTTTCGACTTTTAATGAGATAAGGAAAATGAATGCAAACTTTTTTTAACCAATCATAGAACATCTAGAAATGATTTATATGCCATCTAATTAGTGTACAAACAATATTACATCGCCATCAAAGTGGTTTAAAAGAATGTTCATGCCCCGTCCGACCCTGTTAAGGTTGACAACAGCTAAAAAAAATTTCAAATCCTGTTGAATCTTGATTTTGGCCATGAAAATCGTTTGAACGAAATATCGAAATCCTTGCAAACTTACGATGAAGAGCGTGAAAAAACGAAAAGTATCCCGCTTGAATCAGAAAGATCGGACCAGATGCGCCGTGAAGCGGAATTTTACCGCAAATCAAGTTTTCGGCCCCACTGTGGCTCGGTTATATGCTCATTTCGGACCCGGGGAACTAGCTTCTTTGCAATGCTCGAGAATCTAATGGTAAGAGAGCCCAGAATTGTGGTGTGCACCCCAAGGCGAAACATAATATATATTATTTTATCGATTTGGAGAGCGAAAAAATTACAGATCGGATTCACGGTTTTTGAATTGAAAAGCGAGGAAAGGCAGATGCAGTCTCTTTCCATGGGTCAAGAAAATTTCCTCATAATTTTTCTTAGGCTTGCTTCAATTGACGCTATTCTGTCTCTCAAGTACAGTGCCAATTAGTGCAACTACATGAATCCACGTAATATTGTGTCTTCAGCAAACAGGAAAGCAAAAGTAAAATTACCGCGCTTCCTTGCTCGCATTCCTTACTTCACTTTCATTACAGGCACCTCGGGGGACAGTGTCGACTTTCCTTTTCATACTTCGATATAAGCATTTCTATTGCTTTTTTCGATTAATTACATCCCATATGTCGATATAGCGGATATTCGAGTTGCGTAAAATGAGCTTACATCGACACGAGCTGCTGCTGGACCAGTACACTGAATCGAGTCTCATAATCAGCAGTATACTCTCGCGCAGGAAAGTGTCCGTACGTGCATTTATGCAAAGTGAGATGCATATACTCCGTGATTGGAGTGAGAAGTCTTCATTCGCAGTGATATTAGCGCTCCGTACCTGCTCATAACGGCACGCTGTTCCGCATCGCACTTATACAGCTATATATCATTGATGCACGAGGCTTTTTCGAATTTGCTTTCGGCAGCGTAATTCTTATGCGTCCACCAGATAAAATCTTCATAAGTTGAGTATCTCAAGATGATTGTTAACTCACTCGATTCGGAAATCGTGTACAGGCGACTCGGCAAAATCACAAATTTTGGGAAAACTATGAATAGATCAAGGTAGTCTTAAATACGATTCTGAAAAAGCTCAGTAGAAGGCTCCTTCAAGCAGGTTTTTTTTTCTTCTCATATTTGATTCATTCGTATCACTTTTGAATATGTATATTCATCAAAACATGGAGTGATAGATCGAGACTTAATGATGGCCCTGAAAATCAATGACAGTAAAGTGAGAGTCGGAGAAAAATTAGGATTGGAAAAATTCTCTGCATTTTTTTCGTAATGAGATGGAAAGAGAAGCCAAAATGCAAGCCAAAATGCGTCTGAATCCGATCCACACCAGATATTTGATTTCAGACATTGTAATACCAGTAAAAAAAGTGTTCAATGGAATTTTCTTAATTTTTCTTGGTAGAGTGAAAAAAAAATCAAAGCTGGTTCAAATAAACCTAAACACGATCTCACACAGAAAATCGAACTGGAGAATCAATATGGCATGAGAAATGCACCCAGAACCATTCATTGGGGTTTTCCATAATGATATGAGTGAAGAGGACCAAAATAAAAGCGACACAAAACAGAATTTCAAGTTGAGAAATTGACAGAATTTTACTGTCGCAGAGTTTTTTTTATTTTTCCATAATAAAGTAAGGTCTCTAAATAAATTCAAGTATGACCCAAATCGGTCAAATAATCGATGAATCACAGAACATAATTCATGGTAGAATGGTGTCAAACTTTTGGATACTAAAGTCAAGAGTGAGGAAGAATGTCGCTTTCATCCTGAGATACATCAGAGTTAGAAATAGGGTAGATTGAGAAATCCACCGATTCGATAGATTATGAGATCAAAAAGGATTGATCTTCTCGAAAGTAAATGAATGAGTGAAATTTTGAGTCAACAAGTTGACACGAAGGTACTCTATGAAATAATTGATGAAGACTTTATGGAAGATCAGGAAACAAAGGAATGCGCCAATCGAAGGATCACGTCAATTAGAAAGAAAAAAATGTGTAAAACATGTGGATTCGAATATGTATTACTGAAAAAAAATTTGGGAAGAGAGGAAAGAGAATCGAGAATCCTTCTGAACTAGTCTAGAAGCTTGCTCTGTGGAAAAGCATAAAGACTCCAGAACGTTTCTAATCTTGGGGAGAATATCTTTCAATGAATATCACACAATACCACAAATACCAGGAAATACTAGGATGCATGGAAGTAGAGGTAGTTAGTTTCTTCGCCTTTTTCACCCCAAAATGCAAAGTAATGAACACTTGCCTCGAAGCGCACTCTTGCTTCTGAGCTATTCGAGACTTTTTGGAATTTTTCATAACTTTCATACACAAAATTTTTTTGAGAGAGTTGTCTAAAAAGATGAGCACAGCTACGTCTCTGATAAATCATCCAGTCTTTCAGAAAGTACTTACAGCGTTTCGAAGTCATGAGGAAGACCAAAATATTTGTTAATTACGAAACAAAACAATCCATGAAAAGTCCAAGTTGGAAACTCAATCTCTAGCGATGAAAATCAAGACCCATAACTTGGACTCATAAGATGCAGGTGTGTACAAATGGGGTGTTCACGTGTTTAGATAGTACCAAAACCGCATAACTATCCAGCTATGGATGAACAATCGTCGTTGTGATAGCCTCATTCTCAATTCGCCCCCACCGCTCTCGCTTATATAAAATTGGAAAAAAATGTCTTCACAATCTTTGGCTCTCCTAATCACCGTAGGAAGTCAACCGAGGTCGCGAAAAATCCTGTCTCACTCTTTGATTCGCGCACAATTGCACACTGTCTCAATTCAATCCGCATCGTAGCAATAATGAAATGGTGGGCGCGGTCGCGCTCGAAAGCCAGGACCGTGACACACAGAGACATGCAGAAACACAAGGGGTCGCCGATATCAGAGCCACTCCTCGCCGTATAAAATCACGCTTGCGCAATATAATGATCTCTCTGCGCGGGTCTGTAGATTTCTCCTGTCCGCGGATCCGTGCACGGAAGATACCTCGGTGCGAGAGGTGTCAGGTATAAAAATTCTAAAATGAGGAATCTATGCATAAAAAACGCGTGTAACCGAATTCGAAAGAACACCTCTCATGGCTGTTTCTTGAATTGTGAATAATGAATAAACAAGATTGAATTTACCATTCCGGTACACATCTATTTCTTTTTGCACGAGACTTTTGACACGCATCTGGTACAAAACACTCTTCCTCTGGTCGCCTCTCTACGAAAAGAAACTTAAATTCATCAGCATAGAAGTGAAGACTTGAAGGAGCCACGAGAGACGCTTGTGAACTCGATAAAAGATGACGAATGATTTCGTATGACGAATAATTTCCATGGACGATTTCTGAAATTACGAGGAGACAAATCGATGCTCGAGAACTAAAAATCTCTCTCAATTCTCGAGAAAATGGAAAGCCCCATCTCCTTTTTGAAGGAATAGGGAGCCCCATCTCATTTTTGAGGAAATAAAAAGCCTTATCTCGTTCTTAAAAGAGTAAAAAGCCCTATCTCACGCTTGAAAAAATAGAAAGCCTCATCTCCGAAATTAGCGTTAAAAAGCTGTGTTTCGATACTTTTAGAAAATAAAGAGCCGTATTTCAGAATTTTTCACTAAAAGAGCCCTATCCCAACGAATTTTTTAGCAAAATAGGTCGTATCTCGGGTATTTGGAGTGGAAAGTCGTGTCTCCAGATATTTAAGAATGTGGGTCATATGACTTAGCAAAGAGTATTCTGGTCATCTTTAAACTCTTTTCTCGGGCGCATGACCCTCATTGTCGGAGATTTTGAGACACAATATTTCACACCAAATTCTCAAGATAGGGCCTTTTTACCAAAAATTTTTGAGTTGTAGCTCTTCCACTTAATATTTTAAAGATAAGGTTTTCCACTGAAAAATTTTGAGAGAGAGCCTTTCATTTTTCCAAAATCTCGAGATATGGCTTTTTAAGCTAATTTCTGAGATAGGGCTTTATATTTTCTCAAGTGTGAGATAGAACACTTCATTCTCTCAAGAGTAAGAGTAAAGAAGGGCTCCTCATTTCCTCAAAAATGAGATGGTTTTTTATTTCTCCCATAGGGCTTTTTATTCTCTCAAAAATTGAGATAGGGCTTTTTAATTCTCAAGCGTCGAAGTATACAGTAGTTGCATAATGAGATGGGCGTTATGGTTTCAATCAATACGATTTTTTCTCAACCAGACTCGTGTCGCGAGGTGGTAAGTGCAAGTTTACTTCATTTCAGCATGTTTATTGACTGTTCATAAGAAAGTAGAATCAGAAAATGTACCTTTAAACATGAATTCAGTCTAAGATACTCCGCCCATATCAATCTCCTCTCCTCAGAATCCCTACCCCCAAAAATTTTTGTTGCCAAGGCACCTTCGTTGATCCACTCAATTTCTCAGCGCCTATCGAGCTCCAAACACATGCTCGCACCCAACAGCCCGGCCAGATCGGGAGAAAGCTCAAGAGTCCGCTTTCTCGGGGACCTATATCAAACCTCCACACGTATACAGCCCGCGTACGCGCTCATATGTACAAGTTGCAAAGCGTCGCGGGCGATACGCATGGCGCGTAACTCAACGTAACGCCTCGCCAGAACCGCCTGTTACGTGTTACGCGGGTGTCATTAGCCTGCTCACTCGTATGGCCTATATATACCACATGTGGGCGACGAGTGAGATTCTCGTTAACGAGACGACCTCCAAATGCATCTCTCGTGCCTGCCCACGACTCTATGGGAAGATGTAAACAATGCGGCAACCAATTAGGCCCCCGGGTATGTATGTACATACTGAAGCTTCCTCGCGAGATTTTTCACCGCGGATAATGACTCCATCCGCGAGATTTTTCGTGCGCAAAGTTCGAATGTTGCCGCCGTGGTAATTGGCCACAGCTGCAGCTTTTACATACATCCAAACGTTGCGCCTTGCATGCGCCTATACCTTTTATGCATACGTACGTATGGGCACGACTCATTAGACCGTGGTTGAACTGTATATACTGTGTCGTGATCTCGAGAGATCCAAACGCTGTTATAGCGATCCGCTTCCTATATACCCAATCGAGCTCGGTCACGAAGTCGAATATATTTTTCTCCGCGTTATCTAATATAATATCTCGGACTGCTGGCCGATTTTACGATGGCTTCTGCGTGCTATACGATTGCCAAAAAATGAATAAAAAGAATGCTAGATTTTTTCCAGGTGAGTTACACGCGATACCAATCTCCTGTTCCTTACGAAATTTTCCGCGAGATGTAGTTGAGCTTCATGATTATAATTTAGACGCTCTTTGTCATGGCTCGGTGGGGGAGGAGCTTTCGAAACTGCATAGGACGTCGAAGAGTTGATTATCGCTTGGAATCGACAATAAGCCGCGTCGACGGCGTTGCGGCATATTACTCTTTGGCAATAGGATGTATATGAATTTTATATTTTTCACACGTAGCACAATGCGTGGGGGTGGACCATCGCGCAGACCGCTTGAATAATTCATGCCTTCGCGGATGATCGTTGAGAATCAGATTACTTTTTGCATGCACATGAGGGAGAAAATGAGAAGAGAGAGAAATGTAGCCTTGAACCAGGATGAATCTCCCAAGGTTGTTGATCATATGCGGCTCGTTAGATTTTTTTTTCCGTTAGTCGTATGGTGACGATATCTCGTTGATTTTAATACCTTTTAAGCCCATTTATCAGGATTTCAGATATGTGGAATATTTCAATTATGTAAAGACGTACATACGTGTTAGTAATATTTTTGAAGCTTCACATAAAAAAGGATGAGGGAAGAAAATTTCACTTCATTAATGTACGTAAAAAGAAACAGTATGATGATACTGTTCAAGTAAGAGTGTAATTTAAAGATGCCTGCGAATTTTCCACCCGCGTCAACAAAATAATGAAGAATAAAGAAGCGCTGAAACTCGTTCGTAATATAACCGGAATTCTGGAATGCGGGGGCGAAGGTGATGATTCTTTTGACCTCACACGGCGAGCGAATCGCGAGTTGTGCACGAGAGCAGCATCGGCAGATGCAACGAACTTTCAAAGCCAAGGTCCTGACATTCGCTCGATACGGAATGTGGCTCGACAAAGCCGTATATACGAGGCGCGACGTAATTTGCATTCAATTTTAAAGTTCATCGGTGTCTAATTCGATTTATCGTGAAATATGGTCATTATGATTGGTTATCTTTGATGTGCTTCATTGCCCACGCTTTTCAGTCGAGAGTCTGATTATCGACGAGCTAAAGAGCGCTGATAGTTGCTCCGCTCGAAAAGTCAACATCGTAAATATATTCATAGCTTGGGCGATAATTATCTCGCCGGGCGACACTTTATTGACAAGCTCTGTATCGTGTCCGCCGGGAGAATTTTCCAACGTCATGTGCGGAGCTAATAAACAGATCAGAATCTATCTTGGCGAGGGATTTGGCGCAAGTTACAAGAATCTGATTGACGTCGCAATATCTCCTTGCACTCTCGTTCTCGAGGCAGCCTCGTCAAACTTTTGAAGAGTAATTTTCCATGATTAGTCTTTATTTCTCGGCAAATCTGACAAATTTATCCATCAACCAAGGATTCTAATTATCAGTTTGATCCCAGTAGCTTTCCTTCTACAGCGAAATGCACCTTTGCCTCATCCGAACCTCAAAAACGACGAGTAAAATTAAATACAGCACAAATCTGGTTTCCCCATATCATCCTCGACAGCACACAATCTAAATTCCTTGAAGGCGAAATTCCCTCCATATAGAGTTTCATTCGCGCCCAGTGGTAGAGTTGAAATAAGCCCTTACCACTTGAAGGAAAATCCACATTTCTAACTTGGAGGTAAACTAATTCTTGACTGTTAACAATGTAAAAAATACTTTAAATTCACGATACACTTTCGTCCAATTCAAGCTTTCAATGTTGAATTTCATACTCGATTCTTCGTAAAACCTTACTCAACTCTCAAATATGAGAAGTTATGAGATTAATTGAAGATCATCAAATTTCCCTCGATTTAGACAGGGTGAGGTCTCACTTATATGCTTTGTTACCATCTGAGGTCCATACGATACTCGCAAATTTATGAATACTTTTATGATTCGTCATAATATTCAAAAGCTGAGCTCAACTTACGAAGCAGCAAGTTACCAATTGAATATTTTACGCTCAAATTTGACCAGCACAAATCGTGTATATGGAATTTAGAGTGTAACGAAAATTTTGTTTGGCACACTGCAAGCAGTGGCATGGAGTTCTTACATACTGATTTTCGTTCCGTATTGAGTCTCACCATTTTTCGATTTCCAGCTCAACAGAATTTTACTTGCCCCTAACCTCAAAAACATTTAAAGCTGAATACTGTGTGAATTCAAGGTCTCAATCATCTTTGATTGTGCAAGAATGACTTTTTCATTCGCCTTCTTTAAGATCTTCCACACAAAAATACTCCTTTTCCAACCGAATATCACAAGTTCTCCATCCACGTTCAGTGCGCCAATACCCTTAACCTCAAAAACAAACTGAATAACCGGAGGTCTCAGTCATCTGTGAGCAAGCCACCAGTCTCTTGAAATATTCGTGCAAACCTTCCATTCAATAAATCAATAACTCCTCTCACAATCGAATCGACGCTTGCCTCACCCTAACCTCAAAAACGACACTTAAAATTCGGATCCCGCTCGCTCTCAAGACACTTCAATTATCTTTGATTGCGCTCGGCTCGCAATCACTCCGTACCCATTACCTGTATCCTGACCCACGAATCGGCAACATTTCATGCTCGGATATTTAGTATACCTAACCTGTGTCCCTGCCTCGGAACGCCAAACAATGGCCGCGGTGAATGCAAAGGCCCACGACATATACACCCAGCGGTCGCTTTCTCACCCTCTACTCGCCTCTCCGAACCCGATGCAATGCAACAATGCGAATTGCCATTGGTAAATGTGTTCCGTAACGTCGCGTCGTTTGGCTCTACACAGATAAGCTCGTCCGGACTCTGAGAGGTTATTTCCCATGGCGGCGCGCCGTGAGATGGGTGTGGTCTCGCGAGCGCCCAAAATCACGATCGGCCAATCATTTTTTCGTCAACCTCTTGTACGTGTATGCACATACTACCGTACACCCACTATTGAACACCAGAATCGAGCATAGACGTCTCGACCGCATTACGGAGTTCCCTAAGTATGCCCGTCGCACGTAATAGATGGCGAGCCATATGCCGCATTCGTACATTACGCAACGGCGTATAGCAGTTTTGCGCGTTTTCCCGAATAACCCATATAGAGCGCTCACTCCCCACTTCTACGACGACTTTTTCCGCGGCTTCGTTGAAAAAAAAAATGCACTCTCCAATTTGGCATGGATCCGAATCGTACGAATCGGCCTCAGGATAACCCTTTGCGTGCATGCAACTGCGAAGATTTTTGCAAACTCTCGAGAACAGAGGCGATCTACCGCGGTCAAAGAAGTCAGAGATCGCGGGCGCACCCTTCTACTATTGCGCGCCGGAATTCGCAATCCCATACCGTTCCGTTAATCAATCTCTCGAGTCGTGCTATAAGTTTCGAGGACTGCGTTTGGCTGTGGGTAAACGTATCTGTCTCTGCGCGGGGACGCAACGCGGCGTTGCACTTGCGAAAACTCGAGAGCGCGATATTGCGCCGAGCGACGACGAATCGCTTTCGTTTTGCTTTTTGTTCTCGCGAGTGTACACAGGGAGGTCCTGGATGCCTGCGAGAGGAAAAACAAGAGTCCGGTGGGAATTTTTCGGGTAATTAAGGGTATTGCCGCAACGAGAGCGAGGGACTTGTTTGCGCGCTGACGAGTGGACTCGGGCGTAGACTCTTTGTAGAGTCGAGATGGGTACGAGGGCGTTTCGTGTGTACATGGGGCCAACGAGGACCGCGGCTAATTTGTACGCGGGAGTCACTTGTGAGACACGCTATGTACGTGTGAAGTAATTATTTTGTAAGAGGATTTCACTTTGAAGCTGTTGGCTTCGAGTGTCGACAAATTAGACTCGAGTCATCGTGACTTGTTGAGTTTTTTTTTGTCGAGGCGATAGACCGAGATCAAGGCACTGTGTCAGAGATACCGGCTGATCGTGTGAGCACGACGTCACTTGAATTCGTGAGCACTTGGATTAATTTAACAACCGTAGCATTATGACACAAGTGCTAATTTTGAAAGTCGTACGAGCATATTGACACGCGTAATTATTATGCAGGATCGTTACGCAATCTTCTTTGCTTCGAACGATCGTCATCGAAATGAGAATCCTCCTAAAAGTGTGAGCCCGAGGCTATTTCGGGTATTAAATTATTCGCGAGATGAGATTGATGACTTGATGTGAAAGTGATCAAACTAGGAT